>VZTQ01003165.1:469163-537363 GCA_013400755.1 Pelecanoides urinatrix
GCCCGGGCGGGGGCGCCGCCGCCGCTGCCGCCGGAAAGTTTGCGGGGCCGACGGCGGGCACAGTGTGGCGCGACGGGGCGCGGGGGGTCGGGGGAGTGCCCGGGATGCTCGAGGGATGCTACCCGGGATGCTGCCCAGGATGCTCGGGGGATGCCGCCCGGGATGCTCGGGAGGTGCCTGCCGGCATGCTCGGGAGATGCTCGGGAGGTGTCTGCCGAGATGCTCGGGAGGTGCTCGCTGGGTTGATGCCTGTGGTGCTCGGGGAATGCTCGAGGGTTGCTCGAGGGATGCTCGGGAAGTGGTCCCCGAGATGATGCCCGGGATATTCGGGGAATGCTCGCGGGGTGCTCGCCGGCAGGCTCGGGGAGTGCTCCCCGGGCTGCTCGGGGGGGTGCTCACCGGGCTGCTCACCGAGGTACTCGGGGGATGCTCAGGGGATGCTCCCAGGGATGCTGCCGGCGTGTCCGCGGGTGCTCGGGGGTCGCTCACCGCTTGCTCACCGAGACACTTGGGAGATGCTCCCGGGATGCTCGGGGGACGCTGCCCGGGATGTTCGAGGATGCTGCGCGGGATGCTCGCGGGGGGTGCTCGGGGGTGATCACCGGCTTGCTCGGGGGATGTCAGCTGGCTGCCCGGGGCTGCTGGCGGGCCGGCCCGGCGCTGCCCGTCCAGCTGCCCGCCCCGCGCTCCGCTCCGCGCCCCGCGCCGCGGCTGGCGGAGCGGCGGGGCCGGAGGGAGGCAGCGGGGCGGGGAGGGGGTGGCGTCTCCAGCCCGGCTCTCCCGCAGGCCAGGCTCCATTAACGAGATTATTATGCAAATGGAGCAGCCCTGTGCCACCCGCCAGCCTTACCTCATCCCCACCGGCGGGGAGGCAGGGCAGGGGGGTCCCCGCGCCCCCCACTGCGGGGGGCTGGCACAGGGCTGACAGTGCCACTCTGCCTGGCATCCCCCGTTCGGGGACCCTGATGCCACCCCGCCCCGGCAGCCCGGGACCCAGGACGGGCACGGGTGCGCATGGCCGGCGGCCTGTGCCAGGAGCACCCCGGCGGCTCGGCACCCCCCGCCGTGCCCGGGCACCCTGGGTGGGTGCAAGGGGGAAGGGCTGTGGGTGGGCAGGAGACAGAGCCTGGGAGGCTCTGAGTGAGAGGGTGGGCACGGGGGTGGCAGGGGGTGGCATGGGGAGGGGGCCATGCACTCACACACAGAGGCACACACGGGAAGGTCCGGGAATATTAAACTGCATTGCAGATAAATCCCCAACATAAATATCGTGAGCCGCTCTGCCACGGGGGGGCCCAGCAAGGAGATTTATAGCCCAGCAATTCCCACCGCCTGCGGCGACCCCCCACAGCGGCCACACACCCCGGCCCCGTGTGGCCGTCCCGCCTGCCATGCTCAGGGACCTTCTGCCACCCTCGCCTGCACAGCCCTGGGTGCTTGGAGGGGGCCCTGGGTCTTCCCAGGTGCTGGGGTGGGAGCCCCAGGCAGCCCATACCGGGTGCTGTGCCACACGCAGCACAGGGACCCTGCTTGGCGTGGGATGGGTGGCTCAGCTGGCATGGGACATGCTGTCTTGTTCAGTGGGCACCATGGGCCGGCCCCGGGCACAGCCCTCACTGCCTGGGGTGGCTGAGGCTACGCTCTCCTGTGCTGGGGTGCCAGGGTGCTGGGCACAGCCCATGCAAGGTGCCTACTGCAGCACTGAGACGTGCAACAGCACACGCACAGGTAGTGGCACACATGTACGTCACATGTACACACATGCACACCAACATGCACCGGTGCAGACACACATGCTGTGCCCCCCGCCACACACACTCACGGCCGCCCAGCTCCCATTACAGGCACAGGTGCCCTGGCACGCTCACGCACACTCACACACACGCTTGGGTGTTGCAGCAAAGCTTTCCTGGGGCACATGCGAGCAGACGGGCTCCGTGAATCCCACCAGAGAGACACCCCCGGCTTGGGCACCCTGACCAGCTGGGCACCACCAACCCCAGCGGGGTGCAAGGGCACCCAGACCCAGGCTGCTTCGTGGGTGGGCACGGGGTGCTTGGCCCTGCCGCTCACCGGCGGGGCTTACTGGCGGGTGGGGGCACAGGGCCAGGTGCCACCACACCAGCCTCCTCATGCCTGCACTTACCCAGCCCCAAGACCCGCTTGGCACCTTGGTGGGAGCACGATGGATGCACACAGGAGGCAGGGGGCTGGCGTTATTAACAGCCCTGGGTATTGCTCCAACAGGGCTGTAAAAATTAAAGGCGTGTGGATATAAAATAATGGATAAATCTGAGCTGGCTGCAGAGCGCTGCGGCGTCCCGTGGGAGTTGGCAACTCAAGAAACCAGGGTATGGCAGGCACGGGATGGGCACCTGGGTGTAGATACGGGGGTCAGGCAATGCCTGTACCTGCTTCCAAGTGCTGTCTTCCCCGAAAAATCTCCGCCGAGCTCCCCGAGGGGATGTGCGGGCAGTGCCAACCTGCGGAGCTGGCACTATGAGGCAAGTGGCTGCTCCTGAAGCTGGGATGGAAGGAAAAGAGGTTGTGCCTTTGCAGACAGGGCTGGGGGCACAGGGCACTTGCTCCTGGATGCCCACAAGCATTGCCCAGCTCACACAACCCCAGCAGGTAGGATCCGTGCCCCGATGCCAATACACCCAGACATGACCAGGCTGGTGTGACCCCAGGGTCCTGCCTGTCCTGCAGCCTACAGCTCCGACCCTGAGCAGGGACTGGGACAGCACCCGCCTCGCCAGCCCCGCTCCACCCTGCCTGTCCCGTGGGCCACCCCGCTGGCATCCTCATTTTCCCCAAGATTAGCCGCGGCGCGGGAGCCTCCGCGTACCACCAGCAGGTGACAAATAAGATTTTTCCACTCTCCCGAGCACCCGGCATGGGTCTGTCATTGAAAATGCAAAGCAGCACAGTGCCAACCTCTGACGCCCACCCTCCCCTCCGCCAGCCCCTCAGTGCCAAGCACCCAGCCAGCCACACTCCCCTGCCGTCACCGCTGGAACCCCACTGCACCCGCTGCTCCCCCTCGGCAGTGCTGGGGTGCTGGGCACAGTGCCCTCATGCCCAGTGGGGCAGGTTCCCAGAGGGTTTCTTAAAGGGATGCTAGTTTGGGGATGTCAACCTAGGTGGGCAGCATGGCCTCACAGTGCCCTTTGGGTGCACCCACATGCCTGGCACTGCAGGGGGAGAGTGGAGCAGGGGGGTGCACTGGGGTCTCCACCACGCTGGGTATGTGTACCCCACCAGGGCCTGCCTGCCTCCAGGGAGGGTGCCAGCCTCTGGGGTGGGCACGTGCCAGGCTCCGGTGGTAGGGGGCAAGGGTTTGTCCCTCGTAGGAGACATTTGTCCCAAGATGTGCCTGCTGAGGTGGGTATCACCCCACAAAACCCCATCCCCAGCACCCAAGTGGGGGGAAGGACAGGAGCACTCCACCCCACAGCTGGGTGCATCCACAACCCTCACCCCTGGACCCAACCCTCCCAAACCCCTCAGTCCCCCCAAACCTCTCGGTCCCCCCCAACCCTAAGCACCTCGTTACCTGCCACGTTCCCAGCCCAGAGCCAGCCACCTCCCCAGCAGCCCCCGTCCCCGCTCCCCCCCACCGCCATCGCGTCTCCCCTCCGCTATTGTCAAAGGGTTGCCTCTGCCTCTGTCTGCGAAATTAATTCGGAGGTGGAGAGGGAGAATTATGTAAAGTGTGGTTATTCTGGAGCGGCGGGGGAAGCGCGGCTGATGGCAAAGTGCCTTTTTGTGTGTTTAATATGCATTTTTTTCCAGCGGTGCATTTTCAGGCGGGTAATTTGCTGTCTTTTCAGACCCCGATCAGTATCATTTCTCCGGCAATGACAGCTTTTATTTGCACTGAAATGAATGCTGCGAAATTTCCAAGAAATAGCCAAGGCCCTGCTGGCTGCCCACCCCCGCGGGGCCGGGGCACAGGCACCCACCAGTGCCTGCTCCCTGCAACCCCCCGGCTGGCCCCTGCCCGCGGCCCCGCTCGGCAGCACTGCCCGGGGGTGCTGGGCACACGCTTGTGCCAGTTTGCACGCCCTGAGCTCACAGGTGTGTGCACTCCCCTGGCTCCCCCACCCCTTGAGCCCTGTGTGCACATCAGCACACCACGCCTAGGGGTGGGTATATATATACATCCCAATACACGTGCACATATAGACACCCCTTGTGCACATGCACACAGCCCCTTGTGCACCTATACACCCTCCAGCACTGCACCCCCCCTTCTGTGCGTGCACACACACTCCTAGTGCATATCCCCCCTTAACACATACACCCCCTCCTCCCCGTGCATATGTGCCCCTCGTGTGCTGGGGGGGGTCCCCCACTTTGTATCTCCCCAGATCTCTGCACAGCACCCCTGACCCACGGCACTCAGCCGCCAGGAGGGTTTGGGGGTCCTCCATGCACCCCTCTCCCCCCCTCAGTACAGCCCAGCCCTTGGGGAAACCGAGGCACAGAGGGAGCAGGCACAGATGGGTGCTCTCCCCACAGCCCATCACCCCTCAAGGCACCAGCAGCGATGGGTGGGAGCCTGGAGAAGACGCAGGGTGTGTGTCAGTTTGTCTGCATGTCTGTACATTAGGAGGGAGAAAGAAATGCTGTTTGTGTAGGTGTGCGCCACGTGGGCGTTGTGCGCCGGAGCTGCTGTTGTGCCGGAGCTGCTGCGCCCGTGTGCGATGCTGCCTTTGCAGCGGCTGTGCACGCTGCGTGTGCACATCTGGGTGTGCACGTGTGCGCCCGTGGCAGCCCCCTGGCCGTGTCCCAGTGCATGTGACGGCATGTCTGCAGGGGTGGCATGGGCACACACGTCTGGGCGATGCCGTGTGGGCATCTCCAACTGGGACAGCATCCCTGTGTGTGCAACACTGTGCATGCAGCCGGGTGTGCTCCCCGTGGGTGCCCTCCCCGTGGGTGCCCAGGCACACGTGGTCCAGGAGTTGTGGCCCAGGGGTGATGAATGGTGTTGGGGGGTGCCCACGCGTGTGCAATGCTGCACCTCCCCTACAACGCTGTGGAGGGCTGTACGCCCCCAGCCTCGGGTCCCATCCACCCCCAGGCACGTGTCCCCAGCTGCAGTGGAGCTGGTGCCTGGCACGGCCAAGGTTAACTCTGCTGGAGCCCGTCAGCACGGTGTGGGGAAGCTTTAATTTAATGAAGTGTGAGTCTTTTTATGGGCTTTTAATTACGTGGTGATAATTAACATTATAGGCCGCCGGGTCCCGCTGGTGCCCAGCTGCCCTGTGCCAGCTCCCGCCTGTTTGTAAATAAAGCCCGTGGGCCATGCAGTGCCCACCCCAGGGCACCCACCTCCCGTGACGGGGAGCAAAGCCAGCCCCCGCCTCCTGCCCACCTGCCAGGGTGGGGATTTGGGCACAAATTCGGGCACAACCCACTGCAAAATGTGGGAAGCAAGGCCTCCCCCCATTTTTTCCCCGCAGCAGCACCCAGGCGCCTGGGTTTTTCCAGCCCACCAGCCGAGCAGAGCTGTCAGCTGGCAGTGCCAGGCTTGGTGAGAGCGGGCGCAGGCAGCAGTGCCACACTTGTCCCCTCACTGGAGCCTGGTCTGGCCTGGAGCAGCCCCCCCGTGCTGGGGCTAATAGGAAGCGATTTATCAGGCAGTGCCCGGGCACACCGCCCGCCTGCCAGGCACCTGATGGATTTATCACCCAGCACCCAGGCAATTTCCTGCCCTCCTCTAATCAATAAGCAGGGCCAGGGGCCAATGCCAGCTCCCTCCTGCAGGTCATTATGGGGAGGTGGCGATGCCCCATGAGACAGGTCCCAGAGCAAAGCCAGGGGACCCAGGTGTCCGGGTGAGGCCACCCCCGCCCCCATATCATTTTCCCCCTCCCTGACAGGACCAGCAGCTCAGACCCCATGGAGGGGGACCCCTACAGATTAAAGCATCTGGGTGCCCCCACCCAGCAGCACCAGGGGTGCTGAGCAAGATCTGGGGTGCCATACCCCACAGCCATTAAAGCCAGCACCGGGCTGCTCCCCCTACACACCCAGCCTCACGCAGGGAACCCAGGCGTCCGGGCTCCCCTCCCCCACCCCTTCCCATTTAATTTTTCCTAATGAAAGGCAGGGAGGATGGCGGGGAGCTGGGGCACCAAGGTCGAGGCTGCCTTTAATCAATCCCCGCTGCTGGCTGGGTGCCCAGAGGAGCCGGTGGAGGAGAGGCTGGGGGCTGCGGGAGAGGGGGAAGCACAGGGAAGGGGGGTGCAGGGTGCAACCAAGGGGCTCCCAGCAGCCAACTGGGGCACCCAGTGCTCAACCCCCCCGGGACCCCACTATCCACTACTGCCACCCCAAAGAAAAGGCACCGTGAATGCACCGCACTGCCCAGCCGGCGCCAGGGCTGTGCCTGGATCCTGCAGGGCAGCTTTAAGCCTCTGCAGGAGACACCCCCCAAAAAAAACAACCCACCACCCTGCACCCGGCCCCCAACCTCTCCCTGCCTGCCGGAGTGGGGACAACCGGGGCTGGGGACATCCCCAGGCTCGGGCTGCTAAAGGCACTGGGCGAAGGAGGGCACAGGGAGCAGGGGGAGCCGGGGGAGTGACCTAGAGCTGGGTGCTGGTGACGGCACTCACCCCGTGCACCAGCACGGTGGGGCCCAGCCCGCGGGTGAGCAGCTCCAGCTGGTGCAGGTAGAGCAGGTAGAGGCTGGTGTCGGCCGGCGGCCGCGGCAGGTAGAGGAAGCGCACAGCTGGCGCGGGGCTCTGCTCCAGGACGAGTTTGTTGGCGGCACAGACGTACTCATCCGACACTTGGGTGGCGTTGGCCGGGAAGTTCACGGCCCCTTCCTCCTCCTCCTCCTCCTCCTCCACTTGCCCGGCAGGCGCTGGCCCCCCCGGGGGTCCCCGTCGGGTTTGCCAGTGCAGGCGGGTGACGGCATCCCAGGGCACCAGCTGGATCTGGGCCTGGATGCGCAAGTCCTTGAGGAGCTGGCGCAGCTTCTCCTCCTGGGCATGGGGCATGGCGCCCGCCTCCACGCAGAGGAAGAGGCGCAGGCGAGCCCGGCGCCAGGCCCGTGCCATGTTGAGGACACAGGCCATCTGCAGCAGGAAGAGGCTGCAGGTGTCGGCATAGCGGGCGCTGTCGGGCCGCAGCAGGTTGACGGGCCAGACGTGGATGGTGGGTGGGGGGCTGGCGGCCCGCCGCAGCTCCCAGGCCTTGTCCAGGCTCTCCAACTGCCGGGCCAGCAGGACATTGCGAAGCATCTTCAGAGCGTCAGCCACGATGCCCACGTACTCCCGGGCCGACAGCAGCTTGGGGTCGGTGGGTGCCCGCAGCGGGGGGAAGCCCAGGGGAACCTCCTCGCGGGCACTGGTGAAGGCGGGGTGCCGGGCCAGACCGTCCTGTGGTGCCGTGTCGTCGTAGAAGCCCAGCACCAGGGTGTTGGGGCGCATCCCACCTGCCAGAGACCGCACCAGCCTGGCTGAGCAGAGGTGGAGGGCCCCATCGGCACTGCAGGTGCCCACAAGCCCCAGCTTGGCTTTGGCATTGCTCACCCTGGTGATTCCAGACCCCTCAGCAGCATGCACCCAGATACCTCCAAGACCCAACTTGGCTTTGGTGCTGCCCCCACCAGGTGCTTCCAACCCCCTTGGCATTGCCCATCCAGGTGTCTTCAAGCCCCTCAACATTGCCGACACAGATGCCTCCAAGCCCCAACTTGGCTTTGGCATCGGCCACCCAGGTGCCTCCAAACCCCTCGGCACAGGGGTTCTCACCCCCACAGGGGCAGTGGGGTGGACCCTCACCCGTGCCCAGCCTGGGCGCCACTCACCGAGGCCAGAGGTGAAGAGCAGCTGCCGGACGCCGTGCCGCACCGAGGGCGCGAGGGTGAGGCTGACAAAGGCCTTGACGTTCAGCTTGTCCACCAAGCTCAGCCACGAGTCCTGCTGGGGCTGCAGCGGGTCCGAGGGCAGCGTGTCTGCGTGGGGAGCGAGAACAACATCAAGGAGTTAGGGACCCCATCTGGAGGGCTCACTCTGGTGTCTCCACAGCACCCCCTCTGCAAAACCAGTGCCAAGCCCCATGCCCACCCCAGCACCCACGAGACAGGGAGGGTGGGAGTAGGTGCTTCCAGTCAGAGATATAAAATTATACATAAATATATAAAAAATACCCCGGCAGCCCCATCCCCCTCCCCAATTTCAGGCCATTAGTCACCATGGCAACAGCGGGGGGGGGGAGCAGAGCCCGTGCATCCGCTGGGGCGGGGATGGGGACAGCCACGGTGTGCACCAGGGAGCAGGCGTGCGCAAACCAACGCACACCGGGGTGCAAACACGCCTGAAGCACGTGGACGCCCAGCGGCAGGCATGAGGTGAGGATGGACACAGGCAGACACACGCGCAAGGCTGTGCCGAGTGTGTGCCCACACGTGTGCTGGGTGTGCGCAGGCATTGACCCGTGCAACAGGACTGTGCTGCACGGGGGCCCAGGGGAGCCTGGGTGGCACGTGCCATGCGTGCACACCAGCGTCGACACGTGCAGGAGCCCCATGCACACATGTAGGGATGAATACTTGAGCACACACGTGTGCAAGCATGCAGGACGTGTGTACAAGCACACGTGTGCACAGGAGGCGTGGGACAGACACAAGCCACCTACGTCCCCCATACCTTGCCAAGCCCAAGGCGCCACACGTACCCAAAACACTGACATTGCCCTGCTACACCCACCGTACCCAGCCAGAAGCTGGGCAATGGTGGCACCCCATGGACTCTGGGAGCCCCGCAGCACCGCAGCAAGGTGCAGAGGCCACCAGTGCCAGGAACAGGGCAGACCCTCACCCAAGTCCTGCAGCTCGACGTGGCCCAGGACATAGAGGCCACTCTTCTTGAGGTCATTGATGAAGTCAATGAGGCGGGCACTGCCCCGTGGGTTCTGCACCATCAGCAGCATCTGCGGCCGCCAGAACTTGACATGATCCTTCCGCACGTCCAGCATCAGCAGGTACTTCCGCACCTGGAGGGAGGGAGGGCAGCAGGTGAGGAACCCTCCTTTCTTAAATGAACCACCCATGAGGATGCCAGCCCCGAGGACACACTCCCAGGATGGAGCTGCCATGGGTACACCACCTTGGGGACACCAGCTCTCCACCCCATGGGGGGACAGCGGAGGAGGACAGGGCTCACCTGGTGGAAGATGAGGGCCTGGCTGATGTAGCCCCAGGTGCTGCTGGGTGAGAGGTAGTGAAGAGCAAGGAGGAGGAGGAGGAAGCCCAGGCTTGCTGAGGCCGACACAGGGCTGATGAGGAACATCATGACGCAGCAGCCTGCGATGCCCAGCAGGCATGTGTGCCAGGTGAAGTACCGGAAGGTGGGCCTGGAGCAGGGAGAAGGAGACACCTGCTACTGTGTGGTCCCTGTGCCAGCTGCAAGGCGGGCACGGCAAGGGGGGCTGTGCTAAGGTGCCAACCAGCCATCCAGCAAACCCTGCTGCACCAGCCCAGGGCATGTTGGGCACCCCAGATGCCTGCAGGAGAGGGCACAGAGGGGAGATGGTACCTCCCAGGGCAGCAGGCAGCCCCTTGCTGCCAGCCCCTGGCAAACAGGGGTAATGATGGTTATGGGTCTGGCACTGCCCTGGCACAGCCGGGGGGCCAGGTAGCGTCAGGCAGCGCGTGGCAGCGCCGGCGGCTGCAGCGCCCGCTCAGCCTGGCGCAGGGAGGCGGAGGCGGGGAGGCAAGAAGCTATTATTTTCTCTAATTGTTGTTTTTCCTGAAAGGTAATTAAAATCTTTTTCCGCTGTGCTTGATGGAGACCTCAGTGTGGGGAGGGGGGGAGTACCAGATGTGGGGTGGGTGAGGGGACCATTGCCATCCACCCCAGTAGCCTCCCTCTCCCAGGGACCGATCCTGCCCCATCCGTGCCCAGCCAAGGGAGCAGCTGCAGGGGGGGCCAAGCCCCAGCCTGACACAAACCCCAGCTCGCCCTTGGGAATGGGGTGCTCTGGGAGACCCCCGGGCAATGCCACCCAGCCCTGCTCCAGCACCGTCTCTGTCCCACCTGGGGGACTCTCTCTCCCTGCTTCAGAGGCACAGCACCCTGCACTGAGGGCGGCAGGCATCGCCCTGGAGGGAGATGAGGCTCCCCCTCAGCCCCCTGCCGTGCCCCCCTAGATTTGGGCAGCCCTACCAGGCTAGGCCCATGCCAGGGTACCCCCCAACCCCCCGCCCCAGGCTGGGGCTGCCTGCCACACACACTCCTCCTTCCTGGAAGATCTTCTCCTCCCCCCACCCAGGATCCCCCTCCCTCCCCCTTCCCCGTTAGTTTAATTAGCGCTAATGGAAAGTGGGCTCCATCACTGCTTGGCAAGCTGCCTGGGGGATGCCGGGCGGGCACAGGCTATAAATTACCTCCGGAAAGCCTAAGGGGAGGGGGCGGGTGGTACCCAGTTGCACTGCATTTATCTGTACCCACTCGGCAAAGCGGTGCCAGGGCATGGGGACTGTGCCAAGCCAGTGCCACACCGGGACCTGGCCTCTTCTCCCTCCCAAGAGATGGGGGTATCTTTGCCCCCCTTAATGCCCAGGAGAGGGGTGCTCAGTATCTCTGCCCCAAGAGGCACAGGGATGGCAGGGGAACTGCAGACAGACAGATGGTCAGACGGGTGCCTGCCCAGCATCTAAGCAGTCTCCCTCCCCTGTGCCAGCGGGTACCTGAAGTTGGGGGCCGATGCCCACTCCAGTGCCAGGCAGGCCAGGTTGACGGTGGCGTAAACCAGGAGGAAGAAGGTGGTCACGACCCCCGCGATGGTGTTGAGCTTCCCGGAGAAGAGCACCAGCTGCAGAGAGCACGGGACGCGGCACGGGGTGAACGCACCCCCCGGGATGGCACTCTTGGCATGTGCCCGAGCCAGCCCTGCCGAGCCTGGGGCATGCCACAGCAGCGTGCCGGGAAAGGGTATGGGCAGTGCCACGCGGGCACGAATCCCTGCCCCTTGCTGTGTTTTATCCTTCATTTATGGGCTCAGGCATGGAAGGGTACAGCCACAACAGGACACCTGGGGCAGAGGATACCCAGGGGCAGGGGGATGTGCCAGGCTCCATGACACCCAGCCCAGGCACCAACCACCTTCACCTGGCAGGGCTGGGAAAGGAGCATCGCCGGCAAACTCACCTGTACCACCAGCCAGGAGAGGATCACCGCCATCACAGGGTTCCCACTCGCAGATGTCTTCTTGGCCAGCGCCAGTGCCCGGCCTGTGGGCAGAGTAGGGAGGTTGGGCTGGGGCACCCAGTTGGGCACCACAGGCTGGGCCACCAGGCAGGAGTCCTGTCCCCACCCTGAGGGCTGAAGCGTGGGCAAACACCAGAGCACACAGGTGATCCAAGTGGGCACACGCCAACCCATAAAACACCACCCCACACCAGCAAGAGGGTTCCCTGGTGCCAGGGCTGGTCCCTGGCAGGGACAACCTGCCGGGTGGGGTCTGGCAAGTGCCAGTATGCTCCGGGCACTCACCGAAGAGATCATCCCGGGCCAAGGCATAGAGGATGCGGGACGCCCCGATGAGGTTGCTCATGGCCGCAGAGAGGGTGGCAGCGTAGATGCCCACCGTGACCAGAGGCGGGAAGATACTGATGTCACGCAGGAAGCCGTAGTCTTTCTGCAGGAGGGTCCTGGAGAGGACACGCACATGCTGGCACCCGCCTTGGCTTGGGCACACCCTGGCGTGATGGCCCCAGTGAGGGGACAGGTGGCTGTACCTGTTACAGGTGGCACACATGAGGAAAGCCAGCAGGTTGTAGACGAGGTAGGTGAAGAGCACGGCAGAGATGGTGCCCCGAGGGATGGAGTAGCTTGGGCGTTTCAGGTCCCCTGTGGGCAGGAGCAGGCAGCATTAGTGCCCAGAGGCACAGCACCCCCCTCCTCTCCTCCAGCCTCAGCTCCTGTTCCTGGTGCCACCCAGCCCAGCACCCCCTGCCCGTACCTGACATGTTGGAGCCCGCCATGATGCCAGTGCAGCCGTTGAACATCACCGCGAAGACGGAGCTGAAGCTCATCATCTGCCCGGTGGTGTAGTCCACCCCATACCCACCTGCAGGACACATGGGCACAGGCTGTGACGGGGTCTCCGGGGTGGCGTAGCCCCACTATATAGCCTCTCCACAATGTCCCCATACACAAACCATGGGAGAAACCACGCCTCGGCACTTGTTTTGTGTCCATGATCTCCCCTCACCCTCCAGTGAGCCCCTGCCCCTGTGGAGGTGCCAGTGTCACCCCTCCCCGGGGCACAGGTGCCACGGTGGGCAGAGCCACTCCTCACCGCCCAGGTTGTCTCGCAGGGTGGCAAGTGAGAAGCCAGTGAAGGAGCCGTTCTCAGTCTCGGAGCCGTTGAAGAGGGGCAGGCGGATGGGCACTCCAATGGGCCGTGTGGCGAAGAAGCTGACGAGGATGGTGCCCAGGACACCCACGACAATGAGGAAGATGAGGAAGGTGGCCTTGGCATAGATGGAGGCACCCACGAGGCACACGAGGAGGCAGAGGGCCAGCAGCACCGTGCCATAGAGCAGCTCGTACCAGTAGCTCTGGGGCAGGACGTGAACGCCTGTGCCCGCTTTTTGCCCTGGACAGAAACAAGTCAGGATCAGTGGGGCTCAGAGGGGGCATCGCTGGGAGCTGAGAGCCACCGGTGTTGTGCCAGGCATGACGAGCACCAACTCACTGGCCAGAGGGCTGGGCGAGCTGTGCCGGCTATGCTGGGCATGGTGCATGGCACACCTGACAGGGTGCTAGGGCTACTCAGGTAAGGGACACCCGCTGTCCCCTGCCACCACACATGGGGGTACTCACCAGGTGGAATCCCAAAGCTGTCCACCACTGCCTCCACCAGCCCCAGCACATAGAGGGCACTGCCACACACGTTGGCCAGGAAAAACATGATCCCGATGCTGCCCCCGAACTCCGGGCCCAGGGCACGGCTGATCATATCTTGCTCAAGTCAAGGGAAGATGCCAGCAGCCCAAACCACCATCGGGTGCCCCCACCCCTCCCTCCCAGGCCAGGGGGGTCACAGCCCCAGCGTGTCACCCCAAGGCTGCTGGGTGGTCACCCAATTTTGGCCCACATGCCCTGCCCCGGCAGCACCCACAGCAAAGGATACAGTAGGCTCCTCCGGCATCCAGCGCCCCGTTGGTGGCGATGGCACACACGGACAGCACCGTCATGCCGATGATGAAGTATGCCACCGCGAACATAGCCAGCGCTTGGTACAACCCAGCATGGCCCACCACGAACCCTGCCGAGGACAGGGGAGAGGCCGGTGAGCCGGTTAGCTGGGCACGGACCACCCCCCAGAAAGGGTCCCTGGGCACAGCCAACCCCCAGACCTCATCCTCACCAAGGCACAGGAGCTGCTCCCGTTCTCCTGCCCACAGCTGCCCCCAGACATGCCACCCCCTTCCCTGCGAGGCTAGGGATGTCCCCACCCCGGGGTGCTGCCATCTCCCGCCCGCAGCAGCACCCGGGGCCAGCCCAGCCGGTGCCTCCCACCTCAGGGCATCTCCATCCTCCTGCCGTGCCGCGATCAGGCCCGGGCACACCCTGGGCATGGGTGGCTCAGAAGGGCACACCCAAAAAGCAAACTCTGCTGTGTGCCTGGCCACGGGGCACTGTGTGGGGGTGCCAGGACCCCGTGCCCTGCTGCCACCCTCAGCGGGCAGGGGGTGCCCTGCACCCCAGCTCGGGCACCAGGAGCTGATGGGCTCCCCGCAGGGTTCGCGTTGCAGCCCCGCTTGCCTGCTGCAAAGCAGGAAGCAAAAGCAGCCCCAGGGTGTCTCCGCCAGCCGGGGCACTGCTCCCTGCCCACCCCTCCGCCCCGGGTATAGGGCACCCAGAGCCCCCCGGGGCCCTGCCCGGGGTGACGGGAGGCGAGCCCAGACGGCAGCGCCGCAGGCAGGAAGGGGCTGCCCTCAGCTGTAGAGAGATGCCCAATCTCAGCCGCAAGCCAGGCCGCAGCCATGCCTGCGGGCAGCGAGGGGGGTGCCGGGGCACAGCCGGGACACGGACATCGCAAGAAGCCCTTGGGGAGACAGGCTGGGTTTGGGGGCACCCCCTGCGATCCCTGGAAGGCCGGAGGGTGCCCAAGTGCCAAAAGCAGGGGTGGGAGGGGTGGGGGAAATAAAGGGGTGTCCCGAAAGCAGTGTGAGGGTAAGCAGGAGGGGCTGCTCACCCTGGAGATCCGGGGAGTGTTTGAGGCATGGGGGAAGCAGGAGGGTTGCCGGGGGGAGGCACGGCCCCCCCACGATGGGACAGTTCCTCTTCCCGGCAGTTCCCCTCCCCCTCGGCCCCGCACTTCCCTTCCCGCCCCGCTGCCCCCCCGGATAATGCACCCCTGGGCAGGGGGCCGGGGCAGGCGGGGGGGACCCCGGTGCCCACTGTTGGGTAGGGGTTGGGGGGTCAGAGCCTGTGCGAGGACCCCAAACAGGGGGGTGGGAAGGGGGTGAGTGATGGCAGGGGAGAGCTGTGCCCACAGCCACAGCTCGGGGGATCCCCCAGGCAGGGGAAGGGGCTCAAGACCGCCCCAGGGCCTACTGGGCCCCCCGGGCACACAGCCAACTCCCGCCCTGGGCTTTCCCTGGGCGGAAAGTGAAAGAGGAAAAGCCTTCCCTGTTCCCGGACCAGGGCAGACATTGCCTGCCCTGGGCCTCTGCCTGCCCCAGGCCAGGCTGGGGCATTGCCCTCCCCCAGGGTCCCCCAAAGGGCTGCCACCTCCCCCAGTCCATGCACAGCCTGCCCCCCCAGTTCACGCAGTAACAGACATAACCCAAACTGGGAGCAGACCGGGACCCAATGTGTGCCCTCTGAACAGCAAAGCTGGGGGGCAGCTAGGTGCCTGATGAGAGACATCAGGGACCTGCCCTGGGGACACCATGTGGGAACCGGGAGAGAACTGGGGTGCTGTACTGGGGGTGCTGGAGCCCAGCGCTGGGGGATGCCTGGGGAGCAGTGGGGTCCCAGCACTGGGGGATGGGGGGACACAAGGGCACTGGGATCCCGGTTAGGGAAGGCACTGGAGTCCTGCCCCAGGGACACTAGGACTTCTGACTGGGGTCCCTTACTGGGGGCACTGAGGTCCCTAACTGGGTTCCCATCCTGCGTGTACAGCAGGAGCCCTGGGGGCCCAGGCTGGAGAGGTCAGGAGGGGACACACAGCACTGGGACCCCAGCCCAGGGGGTGATCTGAGGGGGCACTGGGAGGGCACTAGAACTCCAGACTGGGGGGCTCGGAAGAGGGCACTGGGGCCCCAGACTGGGGCACTGGGGTGAGCACTGGAGGGGAACACCGGTACTCCAGAGAGGGAGGCTTGGGAGAGGGCACTGGGAGGACACTGGGGACCCAGACTGGGGGAGCACTGGGACGTCAGAGTGGGAGGCTGGGGGGAGCACTGAGAGGGCAAAGGGAGGACACTGGGGCTCCAGACTGGGGGGCTTGGAGTGAGCACGGGGGCTCCGGACTCGGGGGGCTCCGGACGCGGGGAGCCTCGGGAGGACACGGGGCCCGGACTGGGGGTGTTGGGCAGGGCTGGTGAGTCTCGGGGGGCCCCGGACGGCAGCCGGGGGGAGCCCAGGGGGACAGCGGCACTCACCGAGGCGCAGGAAGAGGACGACGCTGAACATGGAGAGCAGCGTGGGCACCACGACGCCCAGGAAGGTGGGCAGCTTGCGGGGGGCGGTGGCGGCGGCGGCCCGGCCGCGGGCGCGCTCCCGGCCCCGCTCCTCCTCGCCCGAGCCGCCGCACAGGCGGTACGTGAGCAGCGCACTCCGCTCCGAGCTCGCCATGGCCCGGCACGGCCCCGGCCCCCGCCGGCCCCGAAACGCGCCCGATNTGCCCGCTCCCCGCGCCCCCCCCCGCCGGTGCCGGCCGGGCTCGGCTGCCCGCGCCAATTACCGGACAATCGGGGCCCTCGGGGCCGCCGTCCCTCCCTCCCTCCCCGCCGCCGGGGCTGGGATCTGCCCGGGCCCCGGGGTCCCACTGCCGCCGCCGCCCGGGGCGGCCGAGCGCCTCGCCAATTAGGTTAATGGGATTGGCACCGGCACCGGGGCCGGGGTGGGGGGGGCACGGTGGGGCCGGGGGCGAACCCCACCGCCGGCCTTGGGCACCCGCGGTGCACCGAGCGGTTGACCTCCACGGCGCAAGCCCGTGACACGAGTGGGGGGATCCATGTGGGGACACCGGGGCGGAGCGCGGGACCGATCCCCGCGGTGGAATGGCGGTGTCCCCACCGTGTCCCCGCCGTTCCCCGTGGGGCGGAGGCGCAGCGTGCCCCCGCGGTGTCCCCGCAGCCGAGGTGGGAGCCCGGCGGGGCCGGGGCTTTCATCTGCGGCGGGCCTGTCGCCGTGCCAGCCGCGGGCAGCGCCGCGCCTTTGATGTGCCACTGAAGCGGCATTGTCCGCGCCCCGCTGGCACCAGCAGGGCCGGGGGGGGGCGGGGGGGAGCGCGGCACGGCCGGGCTGCGGGCACGGAGGCGCCCCTGCCCCTAATGGGGACGGGGGTGGCGGCAGGGGCACCCCTCCGGCCCCTAAATGGGGATGGGGACACGGGCACCTCCTGCACCTAATGGGGACAGAGAGGGGGGCGTAGGCACCCCCTAAGGAGGAGAGAGACGAGGGCATGGGCACCCTCTGTCCCCCAGTGGATATGGGGACACGGGCACCCCCTGACCTCTAATGGGCATGGGGACACGGGCGCCTCCTGCCCCTAGCAGGGACAGAGGTGTNCGCCCCCCGCCCGGGGCCCGCAGGAGGGCGGGTGGCGCGGCCGGGGCTTGGCGTGAAAATGATCAAGGGCCGCGGGCAGCGCCGGAGCGCAGCGCCCGTCTGATGCTGCCCGCCCGGAGGCCCCGTCGAACAAAGGCGGCATTGAGGCCCCGGCTGCGCCCCCCCCGCGCCCCCCGCCCCGAGCTGGCATCTTGGCGCGACATTAATGAACTCGCCTGTTTGTGCTCCCCCGGCCCCTCTCTCCTCCCACCGCCCAGGGGGCACCGTATATATCCATCCCTCCTCGCCCGCCTCGGGCATTTCGGGGGCTCCCCCCTCCTGCCCCCCTTTGCCCGCCCAGGGATGGAGCGAGGAGGGAAGAGGACACCGGGCACTCTCCTCGGGGTCCGCCTGGTCCCCTCCGTGCTGCTGCTGCTGCTGCCGCNGCTGCGGGCACGGAGGCGCCCCTGCCCCTAATGGGGACGGGGGTGGCGGCAGGGGCACCCCTCCGGCCCCTAAATGGGGATGGGGACACGGGCACCTCCTGCACCTAATGGGGACAGAGAGGGGGGCGTAGGCACCCCCTAAGGAGGAGAGAGACGAGGGCATGGGCACCCTCTGTCCCCCAGTGGATATGGGGACACGGGCACCCCCTGACCTCTAATGGGCATGGGGACACGGGCGCCTCCTGCCCCTAGCAGGGACAGAGGTGTGGACTCGGGCACCCCTGCCCCCTAACAGGGACAGAGATGGGGGCATGGGCACCCCCCGCACCCCAAAGAGGTGATGGGGATGCGGCCGCACCCTGCCCCGCCAAAGGAGCTGAGGCCGGGCCCGTGGGCACAGGAGGGTGGCAACGGGGGCAGGAGGGCAGTGTGGGCACCCCAAAAGTGTAGGGCCAATGGCAAGCCGAACTGTAGACACTGGGTTCTCCTTCAGCTGGGCAGATGAGTGTGGCCCCCCCTATCCCTGGGGCCAAAGCTGCCCCCCAGACCCGGGCACACTACCCGTCTGCTGCCTGCCGCTGCCGACAAGCGAGAGGCAGCCGGTGCCCCCGGCCCACCTGCCCGCCCCGGCGTCCCCCCAGGGCGCGTCCCCCCTCCTGCACCCCGGGCGAGGAACGGCCTTAGCGTGGACACGAGGTGCTGGGGGGCACCGTGGGGGGGTCCCCGGGGGCAGCCGGTCCTCAACACGGGGGTGCAGTGCCCCTTGCCGGGGCGGCCCCTTCAGCCAGGGTTGGGCTGAGCACAGGCAGAGGGACCCCCCCACCCCATGGGTCGTCCGCTGCCTCTCCCCCACCCGCGATGTCCGCCCGGCCGCTCCCGGCCCGTTGCCCGCCTTTGAAGCCCCCGGCGGGTCTCCCACGCCCGGNCAGGAGGGGCCCCCCTGGGCCAGGGGCTGTACCCTATGCCAGCCGGCGTCCTGCAAGGTCAGTGGGGCACGGGGACGGGGCATCTTTGCGGGAGGGTTCGACTGCGGACAGGGCGGCTGTAGGAGCCGGGACTCCTGGGTTCGCTCTCAGGAAGGTGGGGAAGCACAAGCAGGATGCCCGAATCCCTGGCAAAGCCCCCCATGCCTCTGCTGCCTGGACTGGGTGGCAAATGCTGCCCGTGGCACCCGGGGACACCGGGGTTGCAGGGAGTGGTGTGGTTCATGCCCCACGGTCACCAGCTCTCTCTCCTGCCCCGGATACCTGTGCCAGCCCTGGGGGACCCTCTGCCAGGGCATGGCCAGCAGGAGGGCGGCTGTGGGTGGGTACAGGTGGGCACAGGTATGGGCACACGTGGGTATGCACATACAGGGCACGCACAGGACTGCACACACATGGGCACATGCAGGGACATGCAGACATGGGCACACAGACCCTGGCACACACAAGTGAGCACCCAGGGCGTGGGCACAGGTGTGCACAGAGGTGCATGCAGACGGACACGCGTGGGCACACAGGGGCACACCTGCCCAGGCTCACACCCTGCTCCGTGTCTACCTTTGCACACATGTGTTCACAGGGTCTCCACGTGCAGCAGGCACACATAGGCCCAGGCAAATACCCTTCTCACACCATGTGCCCATGTGCCAACCCCACCAGGGAGGTGACAGTCATGCCTGTCACCCTAGGCAATGCCAACGGGTGACAGGTCATGCCCAGCCTGACTCCCATCTCAGGGTATGGGCACTGGGCAGGCTGGGGACACCCCATGGCTACGGTGGGGGGCAGTGGTGGGGGCACCCGGGATCTGAGTGCCCTGCCTGTGCCTGGCAGCGCTGTCGAGCCGGGGGACGCTGGTGCTGGAGGCGGCGCTGAGGAGTGCACTGCTGGCGCTGGAGCAGGCGCTGGCCGAGCAGCAGCGGCAGCGAGGTGCCTGCGGGCTCTGTGCCCCCTGCCTCTTCCCCCCCTGCGCCAACCTCACCGACCACTGCCCACGTGAGTCACAGCCCCGTGGCCCCCATGGCCCCATCCCCAGCAGACTCTACCCAGACAGAGCCTGGGGTCCCCACCCAAACACTGCCCAGGGTCCCTATCCAAATACCACCCCATGCCCAGGAGACCCTACCCAAACACGGACCCATACCTGGAGACCCTAGGTCCCTACCAAAGCACCACCCCATCCCATAGAAACCCTACCAAAATGACACCCCAAGACCCTACCCAAACACTACCCCTTCCCCTGTAGGCTTTACCCTATAGGCTTTACCAAAACAGCACCCAAACTCCCAAAACATACCCCTAACTGCTAGAGATCCCACCAAAACACCACCCAGAGACCCTGCCCAAGCAGTTCCCCATCCTCTCTAGATCCTACCCAAACATCACCTGGAGCCCTGCCCAAAACTTTGCCTGATCGCTTGTCTCCTTCCCAGAGATCTCCCCAAAAACATATCCCAGCACTCAGGAGACCCTACCAAAACATGCCAATACTGCAGCCCCATCATGCCCCCTTCCCACCCACCCCAAAGCGGAGCCTGGGGTGGCCCAGGCGGAGTTGGGCAGGAGGCAGGGAGGACATGGGGATGCCCATGGCCCTGCTGTCCTTGCAGCGCCGGCTGTAGCCCCCGCCGTGCCCCCCAGCTGCCAGGCCCTGCTGGATGCCCAGGCACTGCCCGAGCTGCCCCAGCGCAACTGGGCACTGAGCCAGGCTTGTGCCCCCTACCAGCGCCTCTGCCCACCTGAGGGGGCCCAGCACACCTGCACCCCGCTCAGCGCCCGGCTCTGCCACCTCCGCCTCCAGGAGTGCTGTGAGTGGGCACCCGCATTGTCCCTGGCTTCTCCCAGAGAAGGGAGACCCTACAGTAACAAATGGGCACCCCAGGGATCACCTGGGATTGCCTGGAGGGGATATGGGGCATTGGGGGTGACAGGGGCTGCTGGGGTGGGGGGAGACCAGCGAGGTGGGGGTACGGTAGGGTGATGGGGGATCCCTGGTGGGACGGGAGATTGCGAGGGATCTGAGGTGAGAGGTGGAGATTTGGGGGATGAAGGCACTGGGAGCGATGAGTGGATTGGGGGACACGGGGCGTTGAGGGGTGATGGGGAATCTGGGGTGGGAGAGGAGAACGTGGGGCAACAGGGCAAGGGGGGGTGACGGAGAGATTGGGGACACCGAGTCACTGGGGATGACAAGCACTCTTGGGGTGGTACAGGGGTGCTTGTTTGGGATGATGGGAGGCTGGGGGCCACTGAAAGGAACCAGGGGGAATTGGGGACAACAGGGACATGGTTGTGACATCAGGGGGTGTCCCCCCACATGCCATGACAGCCTTTCCCACAGGGATGGCAGCTGCAGCCCCGGGCCCTGACGCACCAGCAGAGGTGGCCATGCCAGGTGAGCCGAGGCGGCCCCGCTGTGCCCACGCCACCCCCCCGCCTCCGCCGACGGGTGCCCCCAGCCGCCCGGTTGCCTGCTGGGCCGGGGGGCAGAGGTTAGCGTCGGCAGCTGCCGGGCCGCAGGGTGCCCCCAGCCCACCGCCCACTCGCCTCCGTGAGCACAATGAGGCTTGACAGCATGCCCGGCACGGCCTGACCCTCTCGGGGGCTGCCCGCCACCCCCTCCGCTGGCCGTGGCCATCCCGGTACTGCCGTGCCCAGCCACCCCGTGCCCACCTGGGAGATGGGGCGTCCTGGCAATGGGGCTGCAGGACCCCCCTCTCCCCCTGCTTTGTCCCCCAGGGAGCTGTGGGCACCGCGGGGGCCCCCAAGCTAACGCCACGGCCCCGCGAGGACGGATCATGGGTGGCAGCGTGGCCCCGCGGGGGGCCTGGCCCTGGCTGGTGTCAGTGCGGCTGCACGGGGAGCTGATGTGCGGAGGGGTGCTGGTGGGGCACTCCTGGGTCCTCACCGCAGCCCACTGCTTCACCGGGTATGGCGGGGGGCACGGCAACGTAGGGATGATGTCCCTGCAGAGGGGTCATGGGGTGGCACCCTTGTCACCCCTGTAACTCCCTGCTCCCCATCCCGCCAGGAACCAGAACGAGCTGGCGTGGACAGTGATGGTGGGCGACCATGAGCTGGGCAAGCCAGATGCAGGCGAGCGGGCAGTGCCCGTCCGGCGCATCCTGCCTCACCCTAAGGTCAGTGGAGGTGGGCACCCCCCTGACCTCCCTGTGCCTGCCCCAGGGCCCCCCAGTGACACCCCCCCATCTCCTTCCAGTTTAACCCCAAGACATTTCACGGGGACCTGGCACTGCTGGAGCTGGCAGTGCCACTGGCCCCGTCGCCCACCGTCAGCCCCGTGTGCCTGCCCAGCGGCGCCGTGGAGCCCAGCCCCGGCACCGCCTGCTACATCGCAGGCTGGGGCTCCCTCTACGAAGGTAGGTGCCACCCCGACACCCATGAGGTCTGTGGGGCATCCCCCTCGGTGCCCTCTCTGGTGCCCAGTGCCAATGCACCGAGTCAGGACAGGGGGGTGCAAAAGAGAGGGGGGTGTCCAGGCTCGGGGACCTTATAACGGGTGCCTTGCCTGGCAGAGGGGCCAGCGGCTGACGTGGTGATGGAGGCGCGAGTGCCCCTGCTCAGCCAGGAGACATGCCGGGGTGCCCTGGGCAGGGACATGCTCACCAGTGCCATGTTCTGTGCCGGGTACTTGTCCGGGGGCATCGACTCCTGCCAGGTAATGCCCAGGACTGGGGAGCTGCTAGCCCCCCAGCTCAAAAACCCTTCATGGCACACAGCGCTGGGCATGCGCCACAGCCTGGCACAGCCCCGCAGCACAGTTGGGGTCCTGGCCCAGGCCGATGCACAGGCATCCCCCCCACAGGGTGACTCGGGGGGCCCGCTGGCATGCCAGGACCCCTCCTCGCACCGCTTTGTCCTCTACGGTATTACCTCGTGGGGCGATGGCTGCGGCGAGCGGGGCAAACCGGGCGTCTACACCCGCGTCGCTGCCTTCGCAGACTGGCTCAGCCTCCAGATGGACCGTGAGTGCTGCCGCACATGTCGGGGGGGACGGAGATGCCCAGGGTGCTGTGGGGATACATTGCCCCGGGGGGGGTGGGGTCAGCACCTCATGGCAGCCCCGGTGCCCTCACAGCCGCCCCCGGCAGCCGGGAACCGAGCTGCTTCGACCTGCTGGCCCTGGCCCAGCTGCCCCCCGAGCAGCAGCCGCCCGAGCGTGCCCGCCTCTGCGCCTTCTATGCCGGGTCCTGTCAGGCCCCCCAGGGCCAAGCCACCTGCACCCGCCTGTCTGAGGAGACCTGTCGTGCCAGGATGAGACGATGCAGTGAGTCGGGGGGTCATGCTGGGGTGAGGGTGTGGGGTGGGACCCCGTTTCTGGCAGCGTGGGGCCGGCACGATGCCGGGGCCATGGCTCTCCCACTGCACCCGCAGAGCTGCACTCCTACGCCCAGACCTTGGTGGATCTCCTGCGCCAGGCTGGGGACTTCATCCGAAACCAGTTCGACTTCTCCTTCCTCACCCGCACCCTGCCCCAGCTCCTGGGCAAGATCTACGGGCACTTCTTCCCCCGCCGTGTCCGCAGGGATGCCCCAGGTACCCTCCCAGGCTGGGCCACCCCGTGCCTGCTTGGGGTCCCACCGGTCCCCCCATGCCAGTGGCAGGGCACCAGCAGCCTGCCCTGGCACCCCCATGGGGCTCCCCTACCCCTTGTCCCTCCTGTCCCCTTCTTGTTGCCACAGGCCCGGCTGTGGCAGGGGGCCAGCCCAGCCCCACGGCAGAGGGACCCCGGAGACCCCCCACCAGGTGAGGCACGGTGGGCCATGAGACAAGGGAGGCTAAAGGGTTTGGGGAGGTGGGCAAGATGCCCATGGGTGCTGACGTGGCTTTTTGGGGACAGCCTAAAGCATTGGGGTCCTGCTCTTCCTGCCATCAGGGCACACCCACACAGAGGTGGGCACAGGCCCCCGGGGTGCCCAGGGCCAGCCAGGTCCCACTAGAGGTGTGCAGGGCAGGGGGTGGCACTGCCCAGGGTACAGGTGCCACCAGGCACCTGTCTGAGCTCACCCTGCTGTGCTTGCAGGCGGGGGGCTGGGCGGCCACCCCCCTTCGCAGGGCTCTTCGGGGCTGTGGGACCCCATCTGCAGGACTGGGTGGCGGCACTGAGGGCCATAGCAGGGGGCAGCCCCCCGGCGCCCACCCCGGACGGGGGGCAGCTCCCCGGGGAGACATGGATCTTCTTGCAGGTATTTGGGGAGGGATGGGCTGGGGGAAGCCCCTGCCCCTCCGGTGACAGTGCCACCAGGGACCAAAACCCAGCAGTTCCCCCATGTTCCCTCCTGATATCCCTTGGGCCCATTGTCCCCTGTGCAGCCATGGAGGTGGCATCTCCCTCTCTGCCATCACAGAGGAGCATCTCACCCTCCCCAGCTGAAACCAGTGCTCCCAGTCCAACCAGTGCAGAGCCAGCCATGGATCTGACCCCACAGCTTAGGACCTGACCCAACACAGCCTTAAAGACATTGTGTGTCCTCAATGCCCTGTTTGACACCAGCCCAGCCATGCCCTGTGCTCTGCCACTGTGCACCTGGCCATGCCCACAGGTGCCCCACCATCCACCCTGTCCCCCCTTCCCTTCAGCAGGGTGAAGAGGTGGTGGCGGAGCTGGTGGGACAGGGGCGAGCCTTTCTCGCCCAGCTGCGGGCAGAGCTGGACCTCAGTACCCCTCTTGAAGCCATGGAGCTGCAATGGGCACCCAGAGAGCTGGCGGGGACCCCCGTGCCGAGCTGTGAGCCCTGGGAGCTGGGGGGGCTGGGACCGACGGGGCAGTGGGGTGTCCATCCGCCGGCCGGCTCCGTGCCTAGACAGTGCCCACCGGCCACGTCCCCACCAGGGTTTTCACACCTCTCTCAGTGGCAGAGTCTGCGCCGAGGGAGAAACGTGAGTTGGTGCCCACAGAGCTGCCGCGGGTAGAGGAGGAGGAGGAGGAGGAGGTGGGGGAGGCAGGCACAGGCAGAGGTAAGTGCCCCGCAGCCCCCGGCCTCTGCAGGATGCCACATGCCACCATGGGGATGGTGGCAAGCCTGGCCTTGGCTTCGCACCCCGGTCCCAGGGCTAGTTGTCCCATGTTGGTGGGACAGCCCGTGCCATACCCCACTCCACAGGGACCTTCTGCCCCTGCTCCCCCAGCATCCCCAGAACGTGGGTGCTCCTCCACGGGGTGGGCAGCAGCATGGTGCCCCTGTGACATCCTGCCCCTCAGCACACCCCTGATGTCCCCTCTCCATCTCTCTCCTGCCGATCCCCGGGGTTGCAGCCTGCCCCGGCCTCAACGAGTCAGTGGTGCGGGTGGGTGCGGTGCGGGAGCTGTACGCCTGGGTGCTACGGGTGCCCGAGCCGGACCTGGCCATGACCTTCCAGGAGGTGAGTGCCCCATCCAGCTGCTCCGAGCCCCCTGCCCTGGCAGCCAGGCAGTGCCACCTGCAGACCATCACCCTCCCGCCGTGCCCCTGGCTCACCTGGGACTCACAGTGTTGTCATCTCCCCACAGATCCTGGTGGACTTGGGCTCCAAAAATGCCAAGGGGTTGTACCGGGCGCAGGTGCGGGCCACGGTGGGGGGCCGCCCCACGGCCTTCACCGGCCTTGTGGGGCTGGAGACCGACTCACTGGCCCGCAGCATGCCCGGCCTCGTTGCTCTGGCACTTGAGGCACTGAAAACCTAACGGTGCCTGCCGTGCCCTGGGGCACCATGCCAGCATGGGGTCGGGGCCCTGGGGCAGGGGTCTCATGTCCTTCAAACACAGCTCCCTCCCCAGCTCAGGCTCTTCCACCTTTTTGTCCCCCATTGTGCCTCAGTTTCCCTCTTCTCACCAGCATCGCCCGACCTCCCCAGGGCAATGGGGTGCCAGGCAGCATCTGGAGCATCTCAGCCGGGGATCACAGCCCTCCTCTTCCCTGGGACCCCCACCTTGGCAAGCCCACCCCCACCCCATTTTCCCTGGAGGCACTGGGGCTGTTATTTATTTGTACAGAGAAAGGTTTATTTTTCAATAAAGAAGGGCTCTATTTTCCAGTAGCTGGTGAGCGTGAAGCAAGTGCTGTGCCATGTGGTGCCAGTGAGGCGGGTGCTGGCAGGGGGACTTTCCATGGGGAATATGACATCCCATTGTATCCCCCTTCCATTCCCCTGTACCCCAAAGCAATGCCCCCAGCCTCGGTTCCTGCCCCTGGCATTGGTGCTATGCTTAGCCTGAGGGGCCGGGCACCCCTCCTGCCCGCCGCAGCACCCGTAGCACAGCACCAGTGCCCACCCCTGGTGCCACCCCACCGGGGTCCCACAGGAAACCTTCTGCGGGGGCAGACGCCGAGCGTGCCCTGGGCCAGCGGCGAGTGCTGGGGTGGTGCCGCCCCTGTGCTTGGGCATCGGTGGGTACCAACCCCTCCTGCTCCTGGGGAGCCTGCTGCCCCCGAGCAGCATTGCTGGGGCTGCTGAGCAGCGGGGAAAGGATCACTCCTGTGCTGGGGTGCCCAGGCGCAGGGTGATGGGCTGACACCCGCGGGGCTGGCGAGGCCGGCGAGGCCAGCTGCGCCTGCCCGTCTCCCCTTCTCTGGCCACGGGGGTGCCGGAAGAGAGGGGTGGGAGCGGGTATCCGGTCTGGCACCCTTCCCCCTCGGCACCTGGCACCATCCATCTCCCGGTCCGGCCGGCAGCCGGACATCCGCTTGGCCAGGCCAGGCGGGGAGGTGGCCAGGGCCCGGCACTGTGCGAAGGCACCGCGGGCACCGCATGGGGGACCTGCCGGCGCGGCTGGCCCTGCTCGGGGCGCTGGTGCTGTCGGGTGAGCAGGGTCCCAGGGTCTTGGGCATGGGGTTGCCCCATTGCTGGGGGGTTCTGGGCCCCCTTGATGGGGTTGGTGGGGGGTGGCAGGGTCCAAGCTGGGCAGAAGTGCCCCCAGGGCTGCATTTTGGGCATTGCCTGGCAGAGTCCCATCACTGAGCATCCCCTGCACCTCCGTCCTGGCTGTGCCACCCGGAGCTGTGTCCCTGCCTGGGCCATGTGTCTGTCTGTCTGTCTGCGCACGGCGAGGCTGCTGTGTCCCTGTGTGCCGGTGTATGAGTCCATCTGTCTGTGCACAGTGCACTGTGTCTGTGTGTCCCTGTGTGTGCCTGCCTGTCTGTGTGCACACTGACACTGGATCCATGACGACACGTCCCTGCCTATACTGGGTCCACGTCCATGTGTCCGTGTCCGTGTGTGCGTCTGTCCACATCCACCTATGTGCACAGTGCCACTGCGTCTGTACCCACGTGCCCCTGTGCGTGCTGGGTCTGTATCTGTGTGTCCCTCTGTGCCCGCATCCTTGTTCCATGCCCATGTGTGCCCATGTGCCCCCACGTGTGTCATTCCCGCATGTCCTGTGTCCGTGCCCCTGGGCAGCACACACATGCAGTGTCCTGGTCTCCTCCTGTCTCCTCCATCCTTACACCACCCTGCCCTCACCAAGCATTCCTGGGGGGTGGCGTCGGGCCCAGTAACCCCCCCAGCCCCACCCCAGTCTGCCTGACCCCACATCCGCAGGCGGGCTCTGCATGAACCAGGAGGAGCGGCTCATCCACCACCTCTTTGAAGAGAAGGGCTACAACAAGGAGGTGCGCCCTGTCAACTCCACCGACCAGGTCGTGGATGTCTACCTGGCCCTCACCCTCTCAAACCTCATCTCGCTGGTGAGCCCCAGAGGGCAGTGCCCGCCGTGGGGTGCCCTCCAGCCATGCTTCACCCAGGGGGCTGGCTGGGTGGGGGGAGCCCTGGGGCCACTGCCCCGAACCCTGGCTGATGAGGGCTGGGGGTCCTGGGCTAGGGGGGACGGCTGCTGGGCATGGCCCTGCCATCTCACTGCCCCATGCTGCCCCACACTGTCATTGCAGAAAGAGGCGGACGAGACGCTCACTACCAACGTATGGCTCGAGCACGTGAGTAGGGACAGGCGTCACGGCGTCAGTTGTGCCCTGAGGCACGGGCAACAGGGTGGCCCAGCATGGTGAGGGGGTGACCCGGGGATTGCCCCCTCCAGGGCTGGACCGATTACCGCCTGCAGTGGAACAAGTCCGAGTTTGGGGACATCGAAGTGCTTCGCCTGCCGCCAGACATGCTGTGGCTACCTGAGATAGTCCTGGAGAACAAGTAAGCCGTGCCTCAGTTTCCCCTCTTGAAGCCCCCAAGGCATGGCCAGGGCTCCCCCTGCCCCTTCACTGGCCCCGCCATCACCTTGGTGCTCTCCCGGCACAGCAACGATGGGCTCTTCGAGATTGCCTACTACTGCAATGCCCTCATCTACGACACGGGCTACGTCTACTGGCTGCCACCTGCCATCTTCCGCAGTGCCTGTCCCATCAACGTCAAATTCTTCCCCTTCGACTGGCAGAACTGCACCCTCAAATTCAGGTGCCGGGGGGCTGGCTGGGGCAGGACAGGGCAGGGGTGGGCAGCAGGGTGGGCATCCCAACCCCCTGCGGTGCCCGCTGCTGCCAGCACCTTCCCTTGCTGTTGGGGCACAGCAAGGTGGGGATTTGCAGGTGACTCGGTGGCCCGAGTCCATCATGCTGGAGGTCGGGATGGGTGGGTGGTGGGTAACAAGCAGCAAGCGCAGCCCCTCACTGTTCCCCCCGGCCGTGGGCCAGCTCACTGGCATACAGTGCCCTGGACATCCGCATGCACTTGAAGAATGATAGCGACCCGAAGACGGGCAAGTATTACCCGGTGGAGTGGATCATCATCGACCCCGAAGGCTTCACGGGTAATGCTTGTGCTCTCTGCCATGTCCTGTGGCAGCGGGACACCCTGTACAGGGCTTGGGGACACCCTGGCATTGGGGGACCCTGCCATAGAAACACCAGAGTACCTGGGGCTTTGGGACCCTGGTACCCATCCCACCAGGCTTGGAGCTACCCAGACCCAGAACGGGGAGACTGGGTGCTGGTGGAGCTGGTGAGGATGGGCATGGCGGGGGACCCCCATGCCATGCACTGTCCCATGTGCCCCGGCAGAGAATGGGGAATGGGAAATCATCCACCGCCCGGCCCGCAAGAACATCCACCCTGACAACCCCCCCGAGAGCAGCGAGCACCAGGACATCACCTTCTACCTCATCATCAAGCGCAAGCCGCTCTTCTATGTCATCAACATCGTCACTCCCTGCATCCTCATCGCCTTCATGGCCATCCTTGTCTTCTACCTACCCGCCGACAGTGAGTGAGCCCCACGGCACCTGCACTGGGGGGTCACCCCATGGGGCACCTCCATGTCCCACACCTGCAGCAGGTCCTGAGACATGGGGACACCCTAATGCCCAGCACGGGGACATCACAGTACTGGGACACCCCCATGTAGGACACCATAATCCCAGCCAGGCACCCTGGCAGGGGCACACAAGATACCGCTTGTAGGACCCTGGGGTACCGCCATAATAGAAAACCCTGTATGGGGCACTGTATGTTGGGACAGTGGGAGAGCAATCCCAGCACTGGGCACTCTGGGAGGAGGACGTGGAGCAGGGTTTAGCCCTGAGTTCACCTGCTCTCCAGGTGGTGAGAAGATGACCCTGGTGATCTCGGTGCTCCTGGCCCAGTCTGTCTTCCTTCTGCTCATCGCCCAGCGCCTGCCCGCCACCTCCCATGCCATCCCCCTCATCGGCAAGTGAGTCCTGGGCACCACTGGGTGCAGTGGGGACATCGCAGGGTCCCTGCAGCGCCAAAGGGCAGCTCTGCTTGTGCCCAGCCCCTGTGGCAATGCCAGCCCCAGGTCTGTGCCCACCACAGGTACCTGCTTTTCATCATGCTGCTGGTGACAGCTGTGGTGATGATCTGCGTCGTGGTCCTCAACTTCCACTTCCGTACCCCCAGCACCCATATCATGTCCGACTGGGTCAAAGAAGTGAGCGGGGTGCTGGGCTGGGGTGGGGGACCCGGTGGGTGCAGGGCTGGCACTGTGCCCCATGGAGGGCATGGGACAGCACAGCCCCGGCATTGCATTGGGATGTCCCATCTGTGCCACCCCAAGGGGTTGCACGCCCAGGTTGGGGGCAGAAGGTGGGGACAAGGTGTCGTTGCACCAAGGGGGTGGCTGAGGGACCTGACACCATCTCCTGTGCCCCAGGTCTTCTTGGAGAGCCTGCCCCGTCTGCTGGGCATGTCGCAGCTGGCCGAGAGCCCGGCGGGTGCCCCATGCATCCGGCGCTACAGCTCAGCCGGCTACATCGCCAAGGCGGAGGAGTACTTCAGCGTCAAGTCCCGCAGCGAGCTCATGTTCGAGAAGCAGTCAGAGCGGCACGGGCTGGCCAGCCGTGTCACCCCTGCCCGTGAGCCTTGGCCCCTCCATGGGGACATGGGGAAGGGTGGCAGAGCAGAGGGGGTGGCAGCCCTTTGGAGCCCGTCTCACTGCCCCCCTTGCCCCCAGGTTTGGCGTCTGCAGACACGTGCGAGGAGCAGCTCTATGAGCATGTAAAACCTGTTGTTGATGATGCCAACTTCATCGTCAAGCACATGCGGGAGAAAAACAGCTATAATGAGGTGGGGGCCGCGGGCACAGAGGATCAGAGGGGGCTCCTTGTGCCCACTGTGCCCCCCGCTGCCCTGCTCCTGGCTCCTTCCCCAGGAGACGGACAACTGGAACCGTGTGGCCCGGACCCTGGACCGCCTCTGCTTCTTCCTCGTCACCCCCACGCTGGTGGTGGGCACCCTCTGGATCTTCCTCATGGGCATCTACAACCACCCTCCACCGCTGCCCTTCGCCGGAGACCCCTACGACTACCGGGAGGAAAACAAGCGCTTCATCTAGCAGAGGGGGTCCCATATGCCAGCCCCCCGCTCCTTCCCGCTCACCCATCTTGGCTTGGGAAAATAAAGCTGTGTGCTTCTCACCACGAGGTGCTGAGCTGGTGGCTGCTCTCGGTGTCCCCCCCTGGGCACGGTGCCCACGCTGAGTGCTGTGTGTTTGCCAAGGAGGGTGATGCCCACCCAGGGAATGGGTGCTGTTGGGTGTCCTGAGCACGGTGGTCCTCAGCGGTGGCTGGAAAGAGTGTTTCCCGGAGGGGATGCGGTGGTACCAGCCCTGCTACCCCCATTGGGCTGGGCACTCGGGACAGGATGGGCTGGGGAAGGGGATGGACCCCCCTCAGCATGGCATCATCCCCTGCGGACCCACTGCAGTGGGCAGAGACGCCATCAGTGCCCACATCACCCCCAGCCAGACCCACGAGTGTCCCCCCCGGCACACCCCATACCACAGCACCTGGCTGGGGACCAAGAGAGGTGTCTCCTTCCCCGGCTCAGCAGCGAGACGCCAGGGCTCCGGTTTCAGGGGGCACAGCTGACATCCCCCCACCGGCAGTGGCCCAGGACAGCTGTCACATCCTCCCCGCTGAGCCAGGAATATCACCCCCCACCCTTGACCCCCCTACACAGGGCCTGACAGGATTTGGATCCCCAAGGCGGGCATCACTCCCCAGGCTGATGTGGTGGGACTTGCCTGCCCCTTCCCCACCCTACACCCCAGGGGCAGCCACCACCTTGGTGGGGGGACAGGGCACTGCTGGGGGTGCTTGCAGGGGGGCACCCCTTTTCCGTAACCCATGGGTGCCTGGGTTTCCACTGCAGGGAGATGCATCCCTCTGTGGGGGACATGGGGAAACTGAGGCACGGGGCTCATTTTGCCCCCGGACCCAATTCCAACCCCTCCGGCACAAAATGCCAGAGAAGCTTCCCAGCAAACTGGCATCACCCCGCTGGCGGGGGGGCGTGGGTGGTCACCCGTCCCTCCCTGGCCCTCGTGGCTGTTGGGAACAGCTGACGGTGGCGGGGGACAGCTGTCTTGTCCCACCGGGCGCCAGGCCCAGAACAACGCCGTGCGGGCGGCCGAGCGGAGCCCCAGCCCCTGCGCCCCACAGCACCGCCATGCGCTGCCACGGCCTCCTCCTTGCCCTCTGCGCCCTGGCAGGTAAGGGGTGCCCACCCCGGGGGGAGGCCTGGGGGGGGGCATCCAGTCACCCCCTGCCTTTGTCCTTGGGGGTTTGTCACCCATGGGTGCACAGCGCCGAGCACCGTCCCACTGGCGTGTCCCCATGCTGGCAGCTCGCTGCCCTGGAGAGGTCCCTGGGGTGAGAGGAGTGGGGGCTGGGGGGGGATGCACATGCCCCGCGCTCACCATCAGGCAGGCACAGCCGCGTGTGCACACCCACAGTAACACCCGCGTGGGCATTCCTTCCCCATGCACACCCCGTGCCTCCCCCCCCCGCCATGCTGGCAGGTTCTGGGGGCATCGGTGCTCCCACCGTCCCCACCCCAGGGTGCCCTCATGGCATGTGCCCTCCCCAGGCGTGGGCTGTAGGAACCAGGAAGAGAAGCTGCTCCAGGACCTCATGACCAACTACAACCGGCAGCTGCGCCCGGCCCTGCATGGGGACCAGATCATCGATGTCACCCTCAAGCTCACCCTCACCAACCTCATCTCCCTGGTGAGAGACCCCCCCCGGTCCCCATAGTGGGATGGGATTTGCCCCCACTCGTGGGGCAGAGGCGGGCAGGGCACTAAAGCCGTCTCCCCTCTTCCTTCCTTGCCAGAATGAGCGGGAGGAGACCCTCACCACCAACGTCTGGATCGAGATGGTGAGATCCCTCACCTCCAGCAGGATGGCCCCGGGCCACATTTGCATCTCAGGGTGTCACCCTGTGGAGGGCTGGCACTGTAACCTGCATCCCCTTTTGTGGGTGCCCCCAACTTAGCCCATTTTGGGGGCAGCACGGGACAGGCAGCTCACAAGCTCCCCCACCTTGGGGAGCACCATGACCCTCCCTCTTTGCCCCCCTTCCCCAGCAATGGTCGGATTATCGCCTGCAGTGGGACCCCAAAAAATACGACAACATCCAGCTGCTGCGGGTCCCCTCCACCATGGTCTGGCTGCCCGATATCGTCCTGGAGAACAAGTAGGTGACTGGGCATGGGGACATATCCCTTCACAGGGGGTGGCAGCTGCCCCCTCGGACATGGTTTGGGGCTGAGCCCACCCTTTCCTCCCCAGCATTGACGGGACGTTTGAAATCACCCTCTACACCAACGTGCTGGTGTCCCCCAGCGGCAGTATCTACTGGCTGCCCCCCGCCATCTACCGCAGCGCCTGCGCCATCCACGTCACCTATTTCCCCTTCGACTGGCAGAACTGCACCATGGTCTTCCAGTGAGCACCAGCTGGGCACGCGTGGGCACCATGGCATGTCCTCCTGGGACACAAGGGATTAGCGTGGGATGCCCACCTTTGCCCTGGGGCAATGAGCCCCTGGGCAGACAAGTGCCACCTACCTGTCCCCTGGCACCCCATCGGTGGCAGGAGGCACCTTGGCCAAGCCAAGCACCCCATAGCAGAGCTGGAGGTGGCCAGCGTGACCACAAAGGGTACCACACTGACACTCTTTGCCCATCCAGCCCGCTGCATGCCATCCTGTGCCACCCCCTCATCCCTCCCCAGGTCCCAGACGTACAGCGCCCATGAAATCAACCTGCTGCTGACGGTGGAGGAAGGGCAGACCGTGGAGTGGATCTCCATCGACCCCGAGGCTTTCACAGGTAACGCTGCGGCTGTCCCCGTGGCACAAGAGCATCCCGCCACGGGAGACACCCAACAGGCCTGGTGCTACGCCGGTGGCTGCCAAAAGCAGGGCTGTGGGGGCTATTAGCAGCTCCCACCATTACATGGGCACTTAAGTTATTAGTGGAAGCAGGAGTGTGGGAGAGATTTGTTTTTCTAGCCCCCCCGGCTCGGGGCTCTCACCGCCTGGCAGCCGCTCCTGGAGAGCACCGCTCCTGGGAGCTTGATTGATGCTGGGAACGTAGCTGTCACGGCCAAACGATGACGTTTTCCATCACATTTTAATTGCATATTGAAGGAACAAAATGCTTTTCGGGCAGCGAGATTTATTTTTTCATTACCAGCCTGAGCTGCGATTTTGATTGGGAAAAATCTATCGCTCCCGCAGACGGTGGGGGAAAACAGCACGCCATCACCCAGCGTCACGCTCAGCTTCCCCCTGCGGCGCCATGGGGGCAGGGAGATGAGGGACCCCAGCCCCACACATAAGGGGCTCAAGGTGCCCCGTATGTGCCTGGCTGCCGCCTCCAACAGTATTTTGGGTATTTTGCCCAGGCACCCTGGCATGTGCCGCAGCGCTCATCTTCCTCCCCAGCGGCTCTAGCACCTTTCCCCACCCTGTGCCCAGGCTGGGTGCCCCATGGGGCCCACGCCGATCACCACCCCTCCCCTTCCTCCCCGGACGGGGGGCTGGCAGCCCCAGTGCCCCCAGCAGGGCGGTGGGACTCACATGGCACCGCTGTGCGGCAGAGAATGGCGAATGGGCCATCAAGCACCGCCCCGCTCGGAAGATCATCAATTCGGAGCACTTCACCCCAGAAGACACCCACTACCAGCAGGTCGTCTTCTACCTCATCATCCAGCGCAAGCCGCTCTTCTACATCATCAACATCATCGTGCCCTGTGTCCTCATCTCTGCCATGGCCGTGCTGGTCTACTTTCTGCCCGCCAAAGGTACTCGTTGGTGCTGTGCCCACAGAGGCACAGGGATGTGCAAGCAGGGCAGCAACAGGTGAGGAAGGGCTCATTGTCCCCTCTGTGCTTGGGTACCTCAGTGCCATCTCTTACCCACTCCCGTGATATCTGGGGGGGCTGAATTTCCAGGTACCCCTTGGTTAAAGCCTCATGGCAGGACTTGGCCAGTTCAGTTTTGGGGTGGGGGCTTTTTACCAAAGAAAGGCAATGCCCACACCACTGCCCCGTGCCAACCTCTGCCTTCCCCTCTCCTTGGCAGCGGGTGGGCAAAAATGCACCGTCTCCATCAATGTCCTCCTGGCCCAGACCGTCTTCCTCTTCCTCATTGCCAAGAAGGTGCCTGAGACCTCCCAGGCTGTGCCTCTCATTGGGAAGTAAGTGACGCACGGGGACGGGGTGCCAGCCCTGCTGTCACACTGTGCCAGCGGGGTCTCCAGGTGCTGTGCAGCAGCCAGTGCCCAGGGACAGGACCCTGGCACAGAAATAACACCCAGCCCCAGCGGGGCTGGCACAGCGCTACCATGTGCCCGTGTCCCACTGCCGGTCCCCAGTCTGCAGCCCAGGAGGGTACTGAGAAGGACCTTCCATGCCCATAACTTGTGACCCAGCAACCCCACGTGAGGCTCAGTGCCCCCTCCCCAGGTACCTGACCTTCCTCATGGTGGTGACGGTGGCAATCGTGGTGAATGCTGTCATCGTCCTCAACATCTCACTGAGAACACCCAACACTCACTCCATGTCCCAGAGAGTGCGCCAGGTACCCACTGTCACTCCCTTACCCCTTATACATGGAGAATGGGGTGGGTATTTGGGGACCGAGGCCATGACCCTCACAGAGCTGGGTGGCGGGTATGCCTTCATCTGAGTGCAAGTCCTGGCACAAAGAGGAACTCCCCAGATGTCCCCAAGGTACCGCGCTGTGCCACCAAACCCTTCCAAGCCACTTGGAACACTGGGGAGCAGCAGGTGCCAACACACCCGGCATCCGGGTGGCACAAGGGTATCCCACGGGGATGCTCCAGGCGATGCAAGGGGACCCGATCGCACCCATCGGGTGCCCCAGGCGGTGTGGTGGGGGTCAGGTCCCTGCAGGTGATGCTGTGCCCAGGTGTGCCTGCACCTCCTGCCCCGCTACCTGGGCATGCACATGCCGGAGGAGACGCCGGGGCCGCCACGAGCCGCGCGGAGACGCAGCTCCCTGGGGCTCATGGTGAAAGCCGACGAGTACATGCTCTGGAAAGCCCGGACCGAGCTGCTCTTCGAGAAGCAGAAGGAGAGGGATGGGCTAATGAAAACCGTGCTGGAGAAGATTGGTGAGTGCCCCCGGGGGGGTTGGCACCTCCCCGCGAGGCTGGGCGATGTGCCAGGTGGCTGGAAGCTCACTGGTGCCCACTGTGCCGGCTCCGTTGCCCATAGAACGTGGCCTGGAGAGCGGCGATGCCCAGGACTTCTGCCAGAGCCTGGAGGAGGCAGGCCCTGACATCCGTGCCTGCGTGGACGCCTGCAACCACATTGCCAACGCCACACGGGAGCAGAACGACTTCAGCAGCGTGAGTCGGGGCTGGGGGGAGAGGGACCTGCATGGGAGGCAGCAGGGGCAGCCCTCACCCCCCTCCTTGTGCCACTGGCAGGAGAGTGAAGAGTGGGTCCTGGTGGGACGGGTGATCGACCGTGTCTGCTTCTTCATCATGGCCTCCCTCTTCGTGTGCGGCACCGTCAGCATCTTCCTCATGGCTCACTTCAACCAGGTGCCCGCCCTGCCCTTCCCCGGGGACCCCAAGCAGTACCTGCCGCAGTGATGCCCACAGGCACCCGCCAGCCCTTCTGCTGCTGGGACCGTCGGAGCCAGGGGCTGGGTGCCCCCAAACCAGCCTGCCTGGCTGAGATCCCTGCAGGCACAGCCGTTCCTGGTGCCAAGCACAGTGCTGGCAGAGGACTGGGGGTGGTGGGGCTCTGCCACCCCCCCAGTAGTGGTGGTGATGGGGAAGGGGCGAATACAGGGTGGCCATGCTGTGCTGGACATGGAAGTAAAGCCTGCGACAGTCTCGCGAGCCTCCGTGACATCATTGCTGCATGCCCACTGATGGGGTTACCCCTCTCAGACAGGCTGGATGTGCCACCCATGCAGGCTGGCCACAGAGCTCTAAGCCACACAGTCCTGTCCCAGCACCTCACAAGGGTGCTGAGAGACAAGACAAGGGGGAACTGGAGCAGAGTCAGGCATCTGATGGGCCATGCACCAGTGCTGGCAGCAAGAGCCACGTTACCCCACTGCAGATCCACAGCTTCAAGCCCAGGGCAAATGGTGCCCCTGACATCCCTTGCCATGGCAATGGTGGCAACAGGGCAGGAATCATGTATACAGCCTCCCATCCTGGGGCAGCAATGGAGCCACGGAAGGGATTAGGGGCAGAAAATTCCTCCCTCCATTTTTGCCCCAGCCATGGCTCTTGGGGGCAGCTGAACTGCTGTTCCTGCTCCCCAGCAAGCAACTTGGGGTGGGAAGACCCAGGGCCACCAGGCAACCAAACCCCCTCAGTGATGGGTAGGTACCCATTGGCAACCACCCTGCTATGAGCATCGTTACATGACTCCCTCCCCTGCCGGCCCTCCTTGCCCCATGGGATCATCTCTGTCAAGCACAGCCCCTTCCCCCCATCCCAGTGATGCTGTGTGCCCCCCCCCGTGCCCCTCACTGACCTCTGGGGCCCCCACGGCTTTGTCCCTGCTGGCGGGGGAGATGCGGGAGGTCAGCCTGGGAACGGCGGCAGGCAGCGTCTGCTCCTCCGTGGGCCATCTCACGCCACCTGCGCCCGGCTCCAGGACATGCTGTGTCTCCATCAGCCTCACTGTCCCAGCACCGGCTGCCTCTGCTGCTGCTGGTAGAAAACCCGCTGGTTACTGCCCGCGACTGGCTCCTGGTGCTGCCTGCCAGAGGTGAGGCCACTGTGGGCACGGATGGAGGAGGGAGGCAAACGCCCAGCAGATGAGGCATCACCTCTTGGATGCCTCAGCCTGGTCATGGCCCAGAGCAACCCTCTGGCTGTGCCAGCCTGCCCATGCTCTCTGCAAGTGGCTTTTCCTGCCCCATCCCCAGCATGTCCATACGGCACAGCCCGGAAGGGACGAGCTCTTCCAGTCTGCCAGGAGCACGCAACTGAGACCACATTCTCCACCATCCTCAAGCAGCGGTTTTACCCATCCTCCGGAGGTCCCTGGGGTTTATCACCACACCAGAGATAAGGACAAAACCAAAAGCAGTAGAAGGGACACCACACGTCTTGGGCAGCAGATGTGTCTTGCAGGATCCAGTGGGGGAACACCTTGCAGGTCACCCTACCCAGAGCTAGCAGGGTGCTGGGGGGAGTGCAGTGAGAGAGGAATAGCCCCCCCAGCCCAGCATCAGCCCCTCATGCCCACGCACCATCAAGAAGCACTAAGATGGGGCAACATCGTCCTCCAAGCATTCCCCAGCTGCTCTCCTCCAAAACTTGAGATTCCTTTCTCTCTGTGGGCCGGGAAGCAGATTTCCTCCTTAGGTCCAGCTCAGAGACACCCAGTGCACCCCCCCCACCACTCCCTGACCCCCCAGCCAAGCCCAGCCCAGCCCCCACTTGACCAGCCGTAGCCAGAGACACCCAGGGCCCATGAGCCCACCACTGCCCAGCATCCCCTTGGGAAAGAAGAGCCCTGGGGCTGGACTCCAAGGCTTGAAGGGGTTCAAAGCCCTGCTGTTTTCCCCAAAGGCCACTACGTAGGGATCCACGGAAGTTTAAAGGTGGACAAAGCCTTCAGGATGAGGAGAGCAGGGAAGGTCATGACTCACCGCAGATTTGGGGCTCCCATGGCTCCAGGTTTGCTTCCTGAACAAAAAGGATCTGAAACCTTTTTCTAGAGCTTGACAGAGGCTCCTTCCCCACCCAGACAACCCCATGGCTATCTTTTCACCACTCTTATTAGCGGGACACAGTAGACCACAGCCCAAAATCCCTGCTCAAAAAAGCCTGGCTCCATCCCTCTCCAAGCCATAGGAGGCACCAAACCCAGTGCTTGGCACTGATCGAACACTGCTTTTCTACTGACCTTGGGAAAAGTTGTAGCCTTAAATAGCACAAACTCCACGCCCCAGCCAGCTCGCTCCCTTCAAGACTGAGCAAGAGGAACCAGTGCTGAGTTCCTCCAAATCTCAACCACAGTGGCAGCAGGAGGAGAGAGACAGCCTCCCAGGGAAGGGCTCTTCCACAGCGCTCTTGCAAAGTGTATTTAAGGGCGAACACAGCAGGACTGCAGGATTTTCAGATTTAATAGCAAGCCTGCACTCATCATACCAGCTTAGATGCAGGGCATCAGAAGCGAGAAGTGGGCGAGCACATGAAATAGCAGAGGTGGACGCGACGTGCAGCTGGGTACAACAACAGGACTAAAGCCCTAAGTGATGTCATCTGCAAGAAGCTAAATGTGCTGTGGATAAAAGGAGTCTGCAGCTAGTATTTCAGCCTTGCCTTGCAAGGCTATTTTTGCTTAGATTGCCAAAATGTAATTACAACTAAATCCCCCCTAACAAATACTGGAGAGCAGCAGGGGACAGTTGTATTTAAAAGGAATTTTAAGTAGCAGCCGTAGTAGTACCTGATCACAGCGGGGAAAAATGCGCCTGGAAAACAACATTTGGTTGAAAGCTGGTGACAAACAAGTAGCAAGAGCAGGAATAGGACCATGGGGTCTCAAAAAAACACAGAGAGGGATGCCACCACAGCCCGGGGAACTGCCCTGCTCCCTGCCCAGCCAGGCACAAACTGCCTGACCACAGGGAGCAGTTAGTCATCGCTGCCAGTGCACTGAATGTTTCTAGAGACAGCCTAGGACATCCTCAATGCGGAAAACAAACCCTTCAGAAGACTGAGTATCTTAAACTGTTTTCTCTGCCAGTCCTGGCTGCTTTCAGTCTAGGCTCCAATAATAACATGAGGAATTTGCAATTGGAGCCATGAGGCTGAAGGTCTCCCGGTCCCCACAGCTGGTAATTGTCCCAGACATGGGCCGCTAGTTCTGCGATTGTGACCAAATTGGCCCAAGCAGCCCCTTCTCCTGGGGGACTGCAGAGAGCACGTAGGGCAGGAGGTGTGCCCCATCTCTGGCCACAGCCTCCCCTCCTGGGCCCCATGCAAAGGCTCTATTAAAAACAAAAGGCAATTGTGCGATTCCCCAAGGAAAAGGGGAAAAGGCTGGAGGGAAAAGGGGAAAAGGCTGGAGCTGTTAATGAGTACAATTAGCATTGTAGTCAAGCAGAATCAGAGGAAATAATTAGCTCCTATTGTTTCTGTGGTATCCAAATTGCAGCCATGATGGCTTTCCAGGCAACAACCCATCAGTCTAGCCTCACCCCAGAGGACAGGAGACAGGGGGTCACTCGCAGCCCCTCTTCTGGTCACAGCTTTCATGCAGCTGTAAGCGGCAGCCTGGGCCATCACCATCTTCTGCTACACCCACTGCAGGTCCAGTTTTCCAGATGGCCGGAGACTTGCAAACCTCAGTGCACCCCAGAAGCACGCATGGCCCTGCATTCAGCCTTTCCTTGGATCCAACACGGGGCAGCACTGCTGGCTCTCCACCGAGACAGCCAGAGCCAAGGCAACTAAGTGACACCAAACATCTCTTTGTCCTAGTTTAAGGGAAGCTTGCATCCCTCTGCCCAACAAATAGGGCTGGGTGCAAGGCACTGCTAACCAGGGAGCAAAGACAAAGCAAGCATCTCATTTTTTAAGCAAGATGTTACACCTCTAACTCCTCTGCCCATATAACTCCACAAATACAGCAAAGTTTGGCCACCACTGGCACTTGGGGTTCTTTGCTGAGGTGCTCTGCTGCTTCATGTAGGTCGGCAGCTCAGGGGAAGATGCTTTATGGAGCTGGCAGAAGCAGGCCTGGGGGTATTGCCACAGTCTAGAGAAATACCATCCCACCCATTTTTAGACAGAGCCAAAAAAAAGAGAGACTGAAAGAAACAAAGAGACCCAATAATTTATTGGCAGAGCTGAAAGGGGGCATTTGAAAACCATAGGGCTGACTCTCAACTGGGAAGCTCCTCCCAGCTGCAGAGAGATTTATAATACTGGTATCCCTCAGCAAATGGCTCTGACGTTGAGGCAGAATCCCAGAGATCCTGCATGCCGTGTAGAGAAAGAGAGGAAAGTGCTGCAAGATGCGGCCCCAAGGGCGCGCTGCTAATTGAAAGGTTGGCCTCCCACCCCACTGCTAAAAAAAAGTTTGTGTATGACAAAATCAGCCTCTATTGTCACCGCTGCTGGAGGGCTTCGGATGGATCCTTCCTCCAAGGAGGAGTGTGAGAGAGTGGCCCATGAGTCCCTTCAGAGGTCGGAGGGCACTGGTGGAGACCTCTCAGTGCTTTCAACATGGAGAGAGGAGCTTAGTGCCAACTCTTGTTCTCACAATGTGATTTTTGTGTTTCGAAAGCTTGAATTATCCCTGGAAAACAGAGGGAAGAAAGACGTTAAAGGTGTGCATTCCTTCAGATAACAGCATGTCCCCATTCTACCCACCATGGCTAGAAGTGTTGCCATCCCAGTATGTTACTCAAACCAATGCTCATTAAACCTCCTAAGCAGATCTGCTTTCTAACTAGAGACTTTTCACGTAAGTCAGCCTACTGCTCCAGAACACTTGGAACACAGGGAGATCCTGGTTCATCCCCATTCATCAGGAAGAAAAAAGTGTCATCTCCTGTGAGCAAAGCATATGATAGACTCTAGAAACCTCCCTGATACATTGTGGTGTTTAAACAACTTGCAAGATCTCTTCCTTCCCAAACATTTACCCTCAGGGATTCTGCTTGGAGCACAAATATACTGTCAGTCCAACCTCCTCCTGTCTCTGTCCCTCATATTTAGGCTCCTTTTGTCATGCTGTCAACAAGTTTAGCTCTCTGGTCTCTCCAACATTAAAAGAATATCTAATTTGAAAAGAACGTTTCCCTCAAGTTTAAATAGAAGAGTTTCTTCAGCAGCTTTTACTCCCATGAGTACAGCCACATGAGTCGCAGGGGCTATTGACAAAGAAAGGACTGCTAGTCCACAACCTTCATTTGTATAGTCTTGTGACACATGGCAGCAATTGAAGATGGGGCAGGTTACAGAAACCTGTGTTAATGCTTACTGCTAGCCTGTGAGCAGCAGCAATAGGCAAAGCATATTTACACATTAATAGAAAGGTGGTGTGTTTTTTTTAAACTCAAATGGAAATAAATGAGATTACAATTATTTTGAGAGGATAGGTTTGGCAGCTCTTCCTGTAACAGGGAACAAACCAAACATCTGTCGTGAATGAGTGATTTAGAGGCTGCTTAAAAGGGGGGGGTATGAATGCACCACCACAACACCTAGGGATGCCCCAGCATATATCACACCAAATCGGCAGACCTGTGTTGAAGAGCAAAGGTGGCAGCTTCAGAAGCACGGAGATCTGCAGGACTGTAAAATCCTGCTTAAACCGTTGAGCTAGCATTGTGTGCTGCTAAGAGCGGCACGGTAGCTGTTACATCACAGCACAGTGCATGCTGGAACACCTCCAGGAAGTGGGCTGGAGGAGCAAAAGGAAGTAAAAAACACTCTTTAGAGAGTTAAACAAGTTACTCTGCTATGACATGACAGCAAAAACCATGGTGGAGGCCATCTGCAGAAGACTGGGATTCACCTTTGCACTTGCCAGCAAAGCAGGCTGTGCTGCCATTTGGAAACATGATTCAGGATTCATTAACTGGATTCCGGTTAATTTGCAACAATGGTTTGGCTTTCTATCCCATACTGTACTTTCACCCATGCCATCTACCTCAGGAGGACAGCACACTTTCAGTAGCTTTCTCAGACAGGTTTCTACATTTCCCCTCCTTTCACCTTTATCGGGGTGCCCCAGGTCCTCTGCTCATCACTAGTCTCCCTGCTCAGCATAGGTAACCCAATACAGTTGAGAGCTAAATCAACTCTGTCACTGTTTTCCTACACACTTGGCACATTTACTGCCTTCTGAGACCGGTTTCATGAAGTGAGCTGGTTTACTCTTCTGGAAGGTCACTTGAATGTCATCGAACAATAACAACACTGCCAGGTGCCTGTGTAACATTTTGTAACCATTGATCCTCACAAAAAGCCAAATCTGTGAGGAAAGATAGGTATTCTTTTCACCCATGACTTCAGAGCAAGCTATGAGAACACTGCTTGCCCAAAGCTCTGGAGGGAGGTTTTGGGCTCCCACAAGGCCCCTCGGAGCTTGGCTGTGTTGGAGCAGCTACATACCACCATGGAGTGGGAACCGGGCAACATAACGCTTCCTTCCAGCAGGTTCCTCTGCTCTGGCACTTGGCAATGCAGCAATCCCACTTGGCTACAACCAAACACAACTCTCATTGCCAGGCCTCCTGCTAGCCCTTTTTAAGAAAAGGGCCTGCCATCAGGGAAATGGGCACTGGAGGGGAAAAACAATCTGAGCTGCAAAGCTCACAACAGCCCTGAGCTCACCTTGGCTATTTTCTCTGCCCATGGTCGGTTGCCACCACCAGAAGTAGCAGGTGGTTTCATTTCATTAGCCACAGCATTATTATTTCTAAATACAGTAGCTACTGTGTGTCCTTCCTGAACAAGCTTTTATTGACAGACTAATTTATTCTGCTCCAGCCCACTGTCAAGAGCAAAGGCACGTATGCCAAGCTCCAGGCGCCTCTCTCAGTGTCCATCACATGGATGTGCTTAGCATTCATTTACCACTCCGTATCTGCTGACAGTCAACCCTAGGCAACAGACCCAAGCTGAAGACATACCTCTCAGCCTCCTGGGACCAGGTCTGGGATACAAGTGCCTTGCGCAGAGGAAGGACACATTAGCAAAACAGCACACAGCATCACAACAGAAAATGCTGCGTGAATGGAGACCACAGTGAATGTTGGTATCTTTGGTCAAAAAAATTTTAAAAATCATTTTGACCTTTGGGAAAAAGCCAGTAGCAGAATGGACCCACCACCAGGCCCATAAGGCAAGAGAACATGCCAGCCCACAGGAGGAGGGTTGGAAGCTGAGAGGTATGCCATGAAGTCACATAGGAGAAAAGATGAGGCCCTACCCTGGGTGTGACAGAGGGAGGGGGAGCGTTCGATCAGCGGCCACTGCTGTTCACCAGGCCATGAAACTCCTCCCAGGCCCTGGCAAGCCAGAGGGAAAAAAAAAATGAAACAAAAAAATAAAAAAAACAGCACTTCAGATCAAAGGCTTCTTAACTTTTAACGAGAGCAGAAACATTCAACGGCGTTTGAAAGGCACTTGTCTTCAGAGAGCAAGGCAATATTCTCTGATAGCCCTAGTGGATAGAAGCATCCTTAAAACTCAGCCAAACATCTGACAGCGCGAGGCAGCTTTAACGTTCTGCACAGACATGAAGCTTTCTCGCTGGCTGCTGGTGATATAGCCACATTAATACCCAGAGACAGGTATGACCTTCCCAGTCACAAATGGAATATCCATTTCCTGTTGCTAATAAAATAGCCGATGTTATGTCTTCCTGGAGGATTATCATGTTCCTTGGCTGGTTAAACTCAGCCAGTTACTGGCCTCATGCTTCACCACATACCTGTGTATGTAGTAATCCCGCCAAAAGGGGCTTCTTTTAATGCCACATGGCTTAGTTATTAGGAAATTTTTCGATCAGGCAGCAGAATCCAATTGTTATTAGAAAGTCTTATTTCCTATTGTAAACCTGCATCATTAATAACAACCCAGTAAAAACATTACAGCTATTTAAAATGAAAATGTTTTCAGATAAGTCAGAGGGACAGGCCTAACGCTGCATTCCCCTGGTGGAGAACATTACTGACGGACGAAGCTAGCAGACTGAAAAATTGCTGTCTGTTTTACAAAGGCAACATACTGAAAGCCCTCTCAGGGAAAAGATGCCGAGGTTAATGTGAGCATGACTATTATCTTCTGGGATCAGAGACATCAAAGAACCTCATAGTTCCCATTCCCAGCAAAACAGTGCTGGTGCATACAGCACACGCCAAAACTTTTACTGAACCTGGAGAATCCCATGGAGCTGGAGGGACCTTAAAGGGAACCCAGGTCAGTCATAAACCCAGACTACGCTGCAGATTTTGTTGCTGGGACTTAGCAGCTACCTAACATCTTGTTTTCTGCATTGCCTCATCAGGCCATTGCAACACAACAGGAGAGTCCAGAAATGGGAATCCTGTATTAGTCAGCACCTGTGCCAAAAACAGACCACCAGCCTGGCTCTTACCTGAGCCTCACAGAGTCAAGCTCCCAATCAGCAGTTGCAAAAGCAGGTCAGGTGAAACATGCTCTTGCCCAGCAAAGTCATAGCCCAAATAAACACAGAGTATACTGGCAGAGTGCCTCTCACGTGCACTCTGCAAAACTGTACACCGCATACAGACAGTCTTGCTGCGAACGCAACAAAGAGGGCACAAGCAAGAAGCTTGTCGCTGTGGTGTACAGCTTGGAATTTGTGACACTGCCTTCCAGGCCACAGGACAGCAAATCCCTCTTTCGAAAGTGCTGAAGATGAAATCCTAAAGATCACTGACTGATTTCAGCACCACCAGTACAAGCCTGGTGAGCGGCAAAACACTCCAATTCTTCCCAGTTCAAAACTGCTTTGAGAAAACTTCCAAGAAGCAACTAAATCTCCATAGCCCCCCAAGGCACAGGCTCCTGTGAATTACCAAGGTGATCAGCTGGTCTAAGAGAGCCCTTATCTATGGCTGGCTAGGTTTCCTCCTCAGTCTTCCTCCACCCATGGTAGCTCAAAATCCTCCTGATCTTGACTAGGATGGACAAGTGAGTAACAGCCATTCATGGGAGTCCGAAAGCTACGTGGTATCTCTAGCTGACCGTCAGACATGAGCCCTTGAAGCCAAAGGAAACGTGAGGGAGAAAGACAGCAAAGGGTGCTGTAGATGCCACGGGACAGCACACTGGACACGCCAGGTCAGATCTGCAATTCAGCTTGTAGTACAGCAGTATGCTGCTGGCAGGAGAGAAAACCACAAGCGGCTCATTCTAAGCAAGGCAGCAGCACAGAAGCCCCTAAATGGGAACTTCCCCCCCAAATCTCCCCAGACACAGCACCCTTCAAGGCCACAAGGCCAAGAAGTCTTCCAGAGAAAGGACAACTGCCCATGTCACACAGTCAGCACATTATACTAGACACTGGGTACAACTGCCTCCCTCCAGAAGAAAGTTAGGGGGAAGAGAAATTCTGAAGCCCTCTTAGCTGCTGAATACAGGTTGGAAAGCTATGAACATTCTCCAGCCTTGTCAAAAAGTCTCTACCTTTATGTCTTCCCTCCAACGCCTTGTATTTCTACCACATTTCCACCACTCATAATCACATCTTCTCTCTTTCCTCTCCCACAGTTCTCCCCAAACTCGTAACTTCTGTTCTCTGCAGAAGGGACACAAGGGCAGATTATTTGTCAACATAATCGATAATTTATTACCCCTTTCAAACCAAGGAGTTCCCTGTTCCAACATCCCAATAACATCATGCACATAGTCCTTCAGCTGCCAAGTCCTTCTCACAGACATAGAGAAAAGCTCTTCCAGCCAAGAATTTTTAAGCCAAGACCCTCATACATATTATAGTACTAATTACTCCAACTATCTGCTGACTTGACTGAAAAAATCCACCAGGATGTGTCTGCCCTAATGTACCTAAACTATGCTAGCAGAGCAAACTGCTCTCCATTTCGTACCGAACAAGGCTGCCAGTTAATTTCGTCTGGCAGAATCTTTACAGCCTGTGACGTGCCAAAGGCACAGTGCCAGATAGTCTAAGAGGTTATTTTTATGTATAGACATTTTTAGTACCTTATTGCTATACTGTCTGCGCAGCGATCAGATACTCAGTGAATTGATCCCCAACACTTAGGTTATTCCCATTGAACAGATGGGAAATGGAAACATTAGCAGGATAAATAAAGCCAGCCAGAGCTGTTCTTCCACACTCATTCCTGACCCACAACTATTGAAACTTCCCACCTTCTCCCCCACCGCCCAGGGTTCAGGGCCTAGGCAGGGCTCCCTTTAACCCCATCACGTAAGTTGAGGAAAAAAAATGCAAAAAGGAGCCACTATCGGAGACTCCATTAAAAAGAGGAAGAGCAGCCACAGCCGCTTCAAGGGACTTTCCAAATCACCATTATGCAAGCAGCACTAGCTGTTTTCTCCAACCACCCTCAATCTTTAAGTCCTAGCAGTTCCCCTTATTTCTCTGTGCAGCCCTGCCTCCTTACCGTCTCCTTCCCCAGCTAAAAAAGGAGTCAGAGAGCTCATAGTGCATGTACCCTCACAACAGTCACCAAGTCTGTCCCTTCCACCAGCTGCGCGCAACCTCCCAGCACACCAACCACTCACTCTGCAGGTATGGTGCCCAGAGCAACACAGCCTCTTCCTGGGTGCTCCTCATGTTCCATCAGAGTGTTTAGGATTTGTTCAAAGCCAGTCAAGAACTTTCTGACAGGCCTGAAAACTAATAGCTTTAAAAAAATCTAGGATATTCTTCTAGCTTGAAATAATTCTTTCACATATCTGGCAGCATCTGTAGCAAAGGCAAATAGGGAAGCCATCATGACTTTGAAATGAACACATCTGAACTGACCTCCTTGAAAAGAAACATGAAATAAATAGGTTATAGTCACTTCTTTGGTAAGAGACAGGCCACCAAGATAAAGAAGCCTTTTACAAAGTCACAGACACTTCTAAATAAAGTATACCACAGTGACAGAGAATGAATCAATGAATCCATCATTTCAAAGCCCAGGTCTACGGAAGTGCTCTTAGACTTGCAGCACCTGGAAATATTACTGGAATTGGAGAATGGAGTGATAAATGAATTAAGCCAGTATTGCAGAGACTCAGGAGAAGAGGACAGCTATCATATCTGGAACCTCACTGCTCTCCTCTAGCTTTTATTCCTGCTCTCAGACTTGAAGGAATGAGGGTGAAACAACGCAGCTCTCTAAAGCTGGCAAGACCCAAGGCAACCTGCCTTCCACTAACAGGCACTGGACAGTGTGTATGGGTCCCATCTACAAACCATCTAACTTTAGACAAGGTTAACCCTGCCCACACCATTTAAGATATACAGTCAAAGACAAAGATGACACAACTAGGACAGCAGCATTAAGGAGTTCTCCTAAGCTCTTGGAAATTAGCAAGCAAATGGAAACCAGTGCTATAAAAACGTAAGAGTTATAGAATTAGCTGAACTCTGATATAACAAGGGAGACTTCTCACAAGCACCCCTCCACCAGCTTACTGTCTCACAAACACTGATCATCCTGCCCAACACCTGCCACTTCCATGGGGATTTCTTTCCCTCATTCCTCACTTTTTTGTCATTCCTCACTTTTTTGTCCTGAGAACCTTGCCCCTGCAGTTTTCTTACAGTGCATACCCTTATTCCCTCCACAGGTTATCTGCTTGTTTCCTAGCTAAAATATAGTCTGAGGCCATTTCCTCCAACTGCCTGCAGTGAAATGAATCCAGTGCCAGCCCTATTAAGATCAACTATTCTTCTCATTTACTCGAGCCATCCCATTAGTTATCAGTGGTGACTTTGAAAGGAAAGGATAGTTTTATACCCTGCTCAGCTCTCACTGCAGCAGGCACTCACAAATAACTGACGCTTTGTTTTCAGAAAAAGCAGCCTTGCTTTAGGGCTTAGAGGACAATCCATAAAGTCACACAGCAACCAAAATATTTCCAGACCAGCCCACTCAGTGGCAGCCTGCTGCATAGCCACAGGTCTGGTCTCTCCTGGCATATGAGGCAACGTTGTTGAATTTGCCTGGGATTCCTGGATGGTACTGCAGGCGAGAGCTCTCACACAGGAGATGGTCACTGAACACACAGTTACCAGTGCAGAAAAGAAAGGATGATAACCCCAGGCAGGGCAAAGGTGTATGCAAGACAGCCAAGCACTTCACACTGCAATGCTCAAAAATCAAACTTTACAGCGGTCACTTCCTCTCCACCCTTCTCCCAACTGCAGTTCACCTGCTACAGATACCTGAATATTTTCAGTGGCTTCACTGAGCAATGACCAGGCTGTGCCTAGCAATATTCTGCTTTCAAAAAAGCACAAAGCACCTCCTAAGGCAGCAAAAAATAAAAGGTCATTGTTTTTAATTCCAAACCACAGGGAACGCCACTGTCCCATAACCCACTGTCACTGCTGGACCACGTTACCCCCAAGGTTAGCAACACTGATGAGCAGAACCTATTAAGTGGTTCACTACATCCGAGTGCACCTCTCTCAGTCCATGTCTGAGGGAACAAAGAGAAGAGATTTCTCTCCAGCTACTGAAACAGCCCACAAAATGTCACATATGTTCTTTTCAGGTGCTCAGCACTGTAACGTCTAAGGTACTATAAATCCCCTGGAATTAAGCAGCGTCCAAGAGATTGCTCTAGCTCTTCTAGCAAGATTGGAAATTAATACAGACTAGGCTGACCCTTCCACTCACTGGGATTTAGGCAGCTTGTCAATATCACAAGCAAGAGAAAGGACAAACACAGGAAAATTGCAATGAAAGATCTGCTTATCTAGCTAAATGCACAAGCCCCACCACTGAGAGCAGAAAGGACAGAATGCAGAACAGCTCCTTGGAATAGCTGTGAAGCAACAGATACTTTTCAAACGCAGTTTGGCAGCACCACCACTTCCTGAAACAAAGGGGGCTGCAGCCTCACTGACAACTCATGAAAAATGGTGCCTAAAAATGAGTTAATATGAAATGCATCATCACAAAAGGAATATATAAAACCTGAAACACAGGGCTCAGGTTCCACAGTGAGGGGCATGCTAGCAATTTCGACAGAAGCGTTCATTTACAGTGTGTCAAAAGCTAATCCAGGTCAATTCACTACCTAAAAGTCAAGGTTTTGAGAAACGCCTGTTCTTTTCTTGCTAAGCGTGCTCCCTTCCCCGAAGCACAATCAATGCCAATCAAACCCTGCACATGAGCAGAGCTCTAGTGGAGAGATGCAGCCCATACAAATGAAAAATGCCACAAGCCCCCCTAGAAAGGCAGCCCTGACAAAGCCTACAGCACGGCTCTTCCATTAAAGCCTTTCATAAAACACAGCCAGAGTGTGAATATAGAGTGCTGGCTAGAAAGCCCTCCCGAGTCATAAATCACATGGTACATGTGCAGCATAAGTGGAGTTTATTCATGACGGACAGCATTTCAACAGGGCTTGATAGATGGGTGAGGAAAAGGAGCCAGACTTTATGGAGGATAGAACTAGTTACACAAGAGATTCTTCATTAGTGAGAGAACCTTAACGATATGAAGCACAGCCAAACAGTCAGACTGAAAGCTGGGGCTGTCCTGCTCTTCTCTGTCAACGAAGCAGGCACCGTTACCTCTCTGCAGCTGCTGCCGCTTGCTGCCTGCTTGTACCAGGCGAGAAAGGCACAAGAAGTCGTTCCATGCATCACTACACAGAAACTCCACTGACAAGCAGTTCTGCTCTGAATTTACACCAGTGCCATTAGAAGGCAATGTTGGACAGCACTCCAATCAGACTGCTGCAGCTCAAGCGAGGCAATGGAAGAAAAGAGCTCTCATGATCCCCTACATGGTGGATTGCTTAGATCTACCTCACTAGGACACCATCAACCAACTCGTGACTATCCCTCCTACCCACAGAAAAATAAGTGGGAGACAAGCCAGTCCATTCCTATTTAAGAATTGCTCCCAGCTGTAATCTGAGCTACTAAACTTGATTCCTCAAACACCTGTTATTCTTGGACAAGCTCATTTTGCACCATACGTCAGCAGCACAAAATGAAACTTTCATGCTATGCAGGAAGAGAGGGCAGCAAGCATGGCATGTTACACTGTTGTAGGGAAGTAAGACCACAATATTGGATGCACCATCACTCAAGGACTGCCACCTGCCAGAGCAACAAGAGCTACAAACATCGTTATGGCAGCATTCTCTGTCCTAGGAAGTGCTGGTGGCGATAGCTTATAAGGGAAAGGCCACATCATTTCCATTCTAAACTTGCTACGTGAACCACCATCACCACAGCTTCGGACAGCTGGCTCAGGACACAGCTTTCCCTACAGAGACTGAGAGAAGTCAAACACCTTCCTCCTCTCACCACAAAGCCGCATCACCGCAGTCTGCTACTGCTGAACAGGAGTAAAATACCCTGTTATGTGTCCACATGAGCACTTTGCTATTTCATAACATGGACAGAGAGTCGATAGTGCCCTCTCCTGGCAAAAAGTGCTTGAGAAATGTTACTGGCAAAATCATGAATATGAGATTTCAACAACAGAAGTGGGAACTTTCAGAAACCAAAGCTGCCTGGAAAAGATTCAGTTTAAATAATAATAATTTCTCCTTCCCTTCTCTTTCCCACGTACACAGGAGGGAGGGCCACTAGATACCTACAGGCAGTTTAAACAAGACCTCTGTATTATTGCTAGCGACCCACGCTCAAAATTGGCCGCAACTGGAAGCTAGCTGCTAAAAACAGGATTGACCTCACCAAACTGTTTGACAGCACACTGTGAACAGGGTGATTATGTGGAAAGGACAAGTTAGCATAATGAAAGGAAGTCATGAAAGGTACTTGCACCCCTGATTACGGGCTAGATTAGAAAGCTCACTGCTCTATCAATGTCTTTTTAATTTATTTCACTTCTTTTTCTGGGTACACCTTTTCAAGTGTTAATTTAACCAATATGACCTAATCAGCGTATTGGTTTATAATACGCTTAAGAAAAAAAGAAAAAAAATTACATTATTCTCCTCTAACTAGTATCTATATATGCAATTTTTCGTCACTTCGCGGGAAATAAAAGTCACCCTGAATGGCCTGGTATGGTAAGCTATAATAGGTTTATTTAAAAATACAGCTGTCCTCTCTGTGTACCGTGATCTTCTAGTCTTGTTAAAGAGCCTCTGTCACCAGGGCCTGGAAGACTTAATATACGACGTTTATTATGATTAGAAATCATTTGTACAGCACTGTAAATTCACACAACGCTTTCCCGAGACCATTTATAAGTCTAATGGCACTATAAATCCCTGTTAGCTTCCGCACTTTATTCCCCAGAATCTCTATTTATTCAAATGATCTTGTCCTCCCCACTGCAATCTTGTCTTTGAATACATCAAGCCACAGTCCCACACTGGGCTGCACATCTCCCAAGTGACAGGCTGGGTGGATTGCTAACAAAGCCCTGGACTACACGCTTCAAAAAAATAAGGTTTTACTATTAGAACCGAATGTCCCTAACAACAGCACGATAATGACACAGATATTTGGCTTTCAAAGTGCATTGGCAACAATTGCTGCTGTTTGTATTACTGTTCGCAGTGAACAGCCCCAACGCACATGAGCACTTCTCTCAATTTTTGCGATCTGCATTAAATTGCTCAAGCACGCATGCAACCAGCAGCAGGCCCTCCCCCTGCCACCACACGTACTTGATGCTATCGGTGTGTGTTTTATATTCCATGATGGTGTTGGGAGGTAGGTTGAGCACTCTTCGTAACGTATCACGTATCCGGGCTGTTGTGGCCTGGTCGCTGGCTGTCTTGTTCCATATCGAGATAATATCCTCCTACAGAATAGCATGCAAGGGGTAAGCAGATGGTACTTTTTGTAGCCCCGCCAAATGAAGTACATGCCAATTCTCAGAAGTGCTTACCTGGAATCGGACAGAGACGACTGCCCCACAGATTTCTTCCCCCACCATAAACTGTTCTCCCAACATTGCCAGAATAAGATTCTCCCAGCATCGTGACGCTAAGCCCTTTCGCAGACGGATAATCCATTTACCACCATTTTTGTTGGCATCGTCCTAGGAAGAGGGGCAAGAAATCGATTTGTTTTCTTCTAGCTGTTTTTCTGCTTCCCACAAGACAGCAGAGCCACAGACAGGAGCAGATACTGATTGGGTGGGGCAAGGGACAGAATGGAGGTATTTTCAAGCAAAAGCATTTTGCTTCTCCCCCATACAAGCAGAGACAGAGGTATACCACTTTGAATACAAAGTATTTGAAACAATGACTCTCAGTGTTCCAGAGGAAGATCTATGCACTGAAGACTTGAGCTCTAGTTTTGATCCCACTAGCAAAGACTAACACCAGCCTACCAATCTGCCCACAGAACCAGAGGCAAGGACACTAAAACTATTCCTAAACCTGAGACTGATTCTCCCTTTGTCTAATCCCCTGTATATGTACTTCTGCTTGTAAAACAGGAAAAATCCCTCACCACAGAACATGGAAAGCAGGGAAGGAGTTTGCAAAGTGATATTTAAATGCAAGTGAAAAGTTGAAAAACACTTTTCTTCCACAGTTCCAGGAATTGGCTCACAAGTTGTGTTAACACAGAAAGGACCAGTCCTTTCTCTGGGAACCAGTGACATTATCACACATCATACAGCTGGATGTTTGTTCCAAACTGCAGCGACCCAGGGAAATAACCAAAAACGAGGAGAGAGAGTAAAGAAAAAATTTATGCTAAGCAGCCAGTCCATCACCTCAGTATTGTGATTCCATATGTTGCACCTGAAAAAGAGCTGAAAACTGCTGCAGACTCCCCTGCTTCACAGAACACACACCTATGTCAAACAGCAGCTCCTCTTCTGTACAGAACACTGTGGCATTCTCTTGTACAACATTGTAGCTGGGGTAGCTTACAAGGCGAGGGGGGGAACAAATTCCATCCAAAGCCAGAAAGAGACGTAGGAACAAGTCAAAGAGGGGCAGTTAGGAAGGGAAAGGGAAGACAGGTCTAGGATAGAAACAGAGAAGAACAAAGGATAACTCAGATGGGACTGCACAACGCAGGACATCCCTGGCCAAATCACCAGTAATCCCCTCTGCCAAGCTGGGACACACCTTAAAGATGCTAGGCAAGGCAGCCCAACCCTTCTTAATGAAACAAAGTTAACTTTATTTTAGCCTTACAGCTTTTTTAGGGCTCAGATAAAACTAAACATCTGTTTGCTCTCAGAGACAGCAATTGCTAACGAAGCAATCCTGAGCAAACGTGGAAGTGCCAGCATAACAGCAGCATTCACCAGACTCCTAGTTTTCAGGTATGAGCTAAACCCTGTACTGAAAGGGGAAAGGTCAGCTCCGGACAAACCTCAAAGCATGACAGCAGCCACATGCACGGTGAAGAATCCAAATCAACACAAGTTCTAGGAATGTGGTATATTCCCACGAGATGCAAACTACTTTCTAATTAAGTGTCATTGTTTTCCAAGTAGTGAATATCACACTCGAAGAATTAAGCCATCTAGGCTTCAGCCTTTAAGCAGGGAGTTGAGTTTAACTCCTCAAACTTTCCACAATGACTAATGGGGGTCAGAAGAGAAAATGGTATTGCTCAAAATATTTCAAAGGTGGTTTAAGCAGGTTCAAGGCTAGAAAGAGAACAGAGATCGGGAGGCAGATGCTGTATTGTGTGTTTTATGGTTATTGTTAGTTTTCTTTCAGGTTAAACAAGCTTCGGTTCAGTCAAGCATTTGATTTCCCTTTACCAGAATAATAATGATCTGCAGCCCAGTAAATCACGAGGGAACATTATGCTTAGTGCTTCTGACTTTATGCAGAAAAGGCACAGATGGATCCAGAAAAAGATCAGAGCTACATACATGCATATATGTGCCTACAAGAATGACAGTAAGTAAGGATTAGTTTGGAAGAGAAAAGAGCAGAAACAAAGCCCTACAAAGCAATCAGCAAAGGGAAGGCCAGCAGCAAGATCCCAGGTCCTCTTCTATAAATACAAGGGAGTGGGGCCAGAAGTAAAAAAACAAAGAATCTCTCCACCCCCACCTTAAAATGGCTACAGGGAAACGCTTTATAGAAATTCTGGTATCATTAACTTGTGGAGTCTCTGGTTCACACATTATCAGAGCAGCTAGCTCACTAGGAGTCCAAAGAGGATTAAACATTTTATATAAATTGTATTTGCAGTAACTGGCTATAAAACACCTTGCTTAAAATAATTGCCAACTAGGGTCACATATAAATTTCTCAGGACCAAGCAGCATAATTAGGTACTTCAGAGCAACACATAAAATCCTCATATTGCGAATGGTATTGGTCATTGCTGGAAGCAGGCCAGGAACTGGAAGAATGATTGCTGGGCAAAGATTTTTTTTTTTCTTTTTTAACAGATTTAGATAGGAATGAATAGAAGCAAACTAAGTGCCCTGGAACAAAAAAAGCAAATGAAGAGCTAAGTCTTCTTTCCATCTCCAACTCTACATACAGCTCTAGGCTTTTAACCATATGCACCTCTTCCTTCCTTGTCTGAAAAAGGAAGGTTGGTTTCTTATAAACTTTGTCGAATTCCACTTACAGAGGTCCAGCCCTTCTAGAGGAAAGCCCCACACCGCTGTCACTGGACAAAGCTATAATAAGGGGCAAGTGTCTATATTAGGAGGCAAGTGTCTATATTAGGAGGCACAGAGCTTAGCTGGGGTTCCCCCTTCGTTGGGCTCCAAGCAACGTTGCCCAGAGATCCTCTGGACGCACAGGCAAAGGCAGTTCGGCAACCTTTGGGGGAGTGCAGCTAGCAACTCCCTGCATCTTACTTCTCCTCTGCCAGCAGGTCACAAGACTGCTAGGTTACATGGGACAGAGTTCTGAGGACAAGTTTACAGGAAACCCAGAAGAAAGGACTGCACCCAAGAGAAGCCTGGAGTGCCATTTAATGACGAGTCCTTTCACTGTAGAAGGTTCCCTCCAGAATACTCTGGGAAAATACCAAGGCAGAAATGAGAGCTCCAACTCACCTCCCACATGGGTTTGATCCCCTCTTTGAAAAGATGGAAGTCACTATGGCCTGTCAGGTCCCCAGGACGTACCATGTGACTGTAAAACCGCCAGAACTGCTCCACCTGCAATGACATGAACCACACAATGAGGCTGCTCAAACTGTTCACAGCCAGGATTCCTACAGAAACAGGCTTCCCTTTCTACACCAGCTGGCCAGAGCCACCTTCCCCTCTTCTGTTCTACTGTCTTGTCACAAGACAAGAAGATTAGGATACCCAGAAGGCAGCAGTAGGATCAGAGCTTGGATGCCTGTTTCTGACTGGCTCCATTACCAGATGACCACTTGAAATATTCAACAGGTGCCTCCAAAGTCACTTGGTGTTTGTCTGAAGAAATCTGTGGTAAGATAACTGCTGCTCTGGAGAACAGTTCCAAACACATCTTGTAAATCCTACTGCCCAAACCTTCAATTGGTGGATATGTGTCAAGTGCATCAGCTATAGCCAAGCCTCTCCACACTACACACATTAGCCTTGAATTAATCACTGCTCTTTGCAATCGTGAAGCCTGCAGGAGCCTCCAAATGAAACATTTTTTGTATTTAATTTTCTAGGTTGTCAGACAAAACACACATTCTGGTGCTGGTTTAAGATCTTAAGGCACCATTCAGAGCTTTTATTTAAATACCTCTTATTTCCTTTTACAATCTGCTATGGTATACTTTGACCACTTCTCTTTGACCAGTTTCCATTGTGGCACCTCTGTGTCTACTTCAGACAGTCTGGCCGGAAGGCAAGAGAATAATCTTTTCTAATTCTTAAAAATAACATATTTATCCTTTGAGATTCTCTGGATGAGAAAGGATTTGAGAGAGGCTGGATCTTTAAAACAAAACAAGGCACTGGAAGAGATTATACTAATTACTATATTTTACTTAGTCTTACTTACTACTTAGTAAGACAATAGCTATTAAGCACACCAGCAGCGAAGTCGGAGGGGTTAGACACCATCCCAAGTACTTTATCAGAGACTTAAATGACTTGGTCAGCACTTGGAATTCTGCTCCAATCTCTGACCTCTGCCATCCAAGCAGGAATTTGCTTTTATAGCCAATAAAATTATGAACCAAGACCGAGGTGGGGTCAGAAGCAATCTATTTTTGTCAGACACATCCAAATGCAGTTCAGAAATTAAATTCTTACACCAAGTGAATATGCCCTCTAGTGGCTAGCATTTAAAAGCTTTTAGAGCTTTCTACTGACAAGCAAAGAATAAATCTGAACCCAGATTTAGGCTCAGACAATTCTTTCTGAAGCTTATTCTTCCTCCTCCTTAAACAGAAACTGGAACCAAACACATTATCAGATCTGCTGGCCAGTCTCTCTCCATCCTAACTGAACTCTAGCACTTCCAACCTGCAACAGCAACCACAAAGTCTTTGCAGCAAAAAGCAGACAATAGACTCTGTGAAGTTTTTTCCTCTAAGGAGCTAAAAAATCAATGTTAAGTTTATACTGATTTAACAGACTGAAAAGTTATTGCCAGATCATCATGTAGCAGCCACATTTTTCATTCACTGAACTGAAAGTACTTGCTCACACAGGGGAACAGGAGCAGTAACTACCCATGATGATAGGCTTAGAGCTATTCTTCCCACTCTTATCCTGTGTGGATGCAATAACACAATCCAGCTGCTTGGACAGGCATATTTTTGCAGCCTCCAGAAAGGATAAAGGGATGTTGTTACGAATTCTCACATTACAGAAGATAGAGATTTACTCGTGGGCAAAATTAAGGGGACCCTGGCAAGGGACCCTTGAAAACCTGGACAAAATACTAGATTTTAAACAAAAAAAACAACAACAAAAAAAAAGAAAGCAGCCAACAGACTTCTCAGCCTTGAGAATGGTATTGTATGTGATGCCTCTACAATGGAGATATGTTTTGCTTATGTATCTTGGGATCTTAATGACAGTTTTACACTGCCAGTACCACGCAACAACAAAACATTGCCTTTCCAGGATACACTCAATTTATTCCAGGAATAAACGACAAAGAGTGGAAGGGGAAAGGGAGAGCAGTTTGCCTTTTAATGAACTTCACTGCAACACCAAATTTCACCTCAGTCATCACTTCCAGACAGGCAACAGACAACAGGCCAACAGCTGCTTGTATATACAGCATGCCAGATGCTTGTTCCAAACACAGTATTTGTGGTGGAAATATGGGCAGGGGGGAAGTGTGTGTGTGGGAGGACTGTACAGTCTTTGCTTCACACCTACGTGGCATCCAGAAAAGCTGTTCCTTTCTTCTCTTGCTTACCTGTCAAGTTCTGCTCTAGCTAGCAGATTTAAGCTGCATGGGAGTTCTTTTCATTTTCTATTGTTATTCCAGCTACCACCATTACTGCAGGCACAGATGTCTAGCACAGGGCAGAGGGGAACTGCTTAAGACATGTCACCTGCTGTAGGTTAAGAACTCACATGTAAGTCATGGCAAATCACTCGCTCTCCTCTGTTCCTGACAAGAAGAGCATGGCCTGCATGTGCATACACCTAGCACACAGGGAGTAAGCCAGCCACGATGACCACGCCATGCCCAAGTGACATAAGGACAACAGGGATATACTCACGGAGGCAAAGGTGCCAATCTGTTTGATGTTCTGTTCATAACTCTGCGAGCTGGTAGGCCTCCCGGGTGTTCGTCTGGAGTACCAGAAGGTGTAATTATACTGCAAGGGGTGCTCAGCTGGCCCTGGGACAACAGCCTGCAGAACAGAAAAGCCTGCTTACCCCTTATACACTCCTCTAAAGGGGGAGTGGGAAAAGTTACATTCACAGCATCAGAAGTCCACATGTTCCTGCCCTCACAGACTATGAAACAAACAACTGATCCTCATTTTTACAGAAAAATACAATCTCTGTTAATTGTCTGAAATGGACCATTAGGCTAACAGCAGCTGACTGCTTTAAAGAATGTTAGAAATTTGCAGTGCAGGGATAGCTAAGGAAATAATAACTTAAGCTCAGGAGAGCATCACAAAAAAAGCAACCCTCATAATTACTAGAGGCAGTATTACTAAATTTTCCTTTAGTCCTTAACTGTTCCTATTTCAAAGAAAAAAAGACAGACAAAGTAAAAAGGGCAATACAAGAGTTTTAACTTTTTTTAAATTAAGGAAAAAAAAAAGACAGTCTCCTCCTCTGGGAAGAACAAAAACCATTTATACTAAACCATGATTCAAAAGCAATTATAAGTCTTTGGTGACACCAACTCCCTCAAGCAACCAACACCCTAACACTCTGGGAAGATTAGTCTGTCTTAGAACTCGTTATGTCAGCTTTGGCAGAACCCATCGCTAGCAGTAGGCAGTGATCATTTTTCGATTTCAACAACATCAATTTCTGATTAAAAAGACTTCTAATGAGCATAGAAGAAGCTAATGAGAACTCGTTACCCAAGAGACAAAACTGACAGAAAAAAAAATCCCCCAAAAGCCCTCATCTTGTATCACTTGATATTGTTACAGGAGTAACTAGGGTTTAAATCTCTATTCTCTTCTTGTATATAGTAAGTTTATAAGGATTGCATTACCTTAGACAGAATAGGTTTTCTAAGTACAAGATAAAAAATCCAGGATGGATATATGCCTTCTTAACTAGGCTACACTATGCTCACAGAGACCCGTCTTAAGAGTTATTTCATCAGTGGCACAAACACAGCCTGGTAAACCAACTGCAAACCTACACGCTCTTCCAAAAAAATGTTTTTTTTAAATAAAGCTTTATTTCTCATTTCTATTCAAAAGCCTAGCAGAGCACTAGCTGCATTTGTGAAAGGAGCACTCACCCCTCAGATTATACACTTCCATAAACTATGCCAAATTATTCAAATGCTAACATAGTCCCTCTGTCTTCATTACAACAGTAACAGCGCATTAAGCAACCACAGCCCACCAAGACATATTTTCCTTATCCCTGAACTGAGGACTGACTCTCTAGCACACCCACATCATGCCCTAGTGATGGAATACAGGTGCCAGCACCGTACCTTCCTCTTGGTAGTACTCTGTGGTTTCTCTCGATCATTCTTTTCCTTCTCACTGTCTTTCTGTGTGTTATTCTCCTCATTCTGGTCATGGTCTCCACTATCATCATCTTTCAATCTGACAAAGAAAAAGAACAAAGAAAGTGAGTCTTGCATCTTGCAGCTGAAAAGTTTCATACCAAGCCCCAGTAGTCTCTGCTTCTAAGCTTCCCTGTGGTACAAGGGCCATCAGTGTTTGACAACCCACACAGTAAAAACTCCTACTACTTTACATGTCCAGACCCCATAACAGGCATCTTAGACACACACTTTTAAGCAGAAGCAAGCAACAAAATGCCTTTTTAGAACAAACTCAAGCAGTTCATACTAGATACTGATCTGCCACAGAAAACCCCAAATACTTGTTAGGGTCCCTAACTACTCAGGAGGCAAACATGGAGACCCCTCACTGTAACTTTGCTGACTCTCTCCCACCCAGCTCCCCATGCCCCTAAGCACGGCCGAGGCAGCCTCTCAGGCGAGCAGACATCACGCCAGCGCCCTGCACCCCACAGGTCTCTCCGCCCGCCCCATTCCCTGCGAAGGGTCGGAAAAGATGAGCGAGAAGTGGGGCCAAAAGACGGCCCGCGACTCGCCGGTCGGCCCGCCCCACGGCGGGGCACGGTGAGCGATGCCCCGCCACGAGCAGAGGTTTGTGCCGCCGGACCGCTGCTCCCACCCCTCGGGCCCGCATCCCCTCAGGGCCAGGCAGCAGCACCCGAGCAGGGCCGGGCCAGGCTCAGGGTGGAGAAACGGGGCTGTGCGCGGCCCCGTGACTCATCGCGTCTCGCCCGACCGATGCCGAGGCGGCGGGGGCAGCGGAGGGGAGCCCCCGGCAGGAAGCGGGGCCGCGCAGCCCCCCGCAGCGGTGGGGGGGGTCGGGAAGGGCCGCGCCACCGACTCACGCGTCGAATTTGTTGTTCATCGTCGCTCGCTGCCGCCACCTCCGTCCACCTCAGCGACTTCCGCTCCGCCGAGTCCACTCTCCAAAGCCTTCCGCCGCTTCCGGCGGCGAGGGGCGAGCAACCCCGCGCTTCCCCCCGGTGCCATAAGCGCGGCGCACGACAGAAGAGACTGAGGGGAAGGGGAAAAAGAACGCTGCCGGTCGCCATCTTGAGTGCAGACTCTGGGAGGACACCCCCCCAACACACACACTGCGGCGCATGCGCCGTCTTGAGTGGGGCGGGCGGGCAGAGCCACCATGTTGGATGTGGCGTAAGGTGGGTCCGCCGCTAGAGGCGGGAAACTGCCATGATGTGAGACCTGGCGTCGAGATGTCACCTGACACGACGTGGGCGTGACACAGACGCAGCGGGTTGAAGTACCTTGGCATTTTATTCAGTGTTCATTTGTCTCTGGTAGATACAGTTTTAGGAGTCAGTCACTCTCTAAGGTGTCTGCCCAACTTATCTCCTGTGGTAACAGGCAAGCTCCAGCCTTGCTGCTGGCCGCCATTCCTTCCTTTGCCCTTCAGTGTATAGGAAGGGAGGGCACAGGCCTGGTACAAGTGGAGCTGGGGATGATCCCCACACAGGCCAGTCGTCAACATCTTTCACTCCATCCTGTGAGGAGATCTGAGCTGATCTACAACTCCTTGCTATGGCTGCTGGCACTATTTCTCCAGCATGCCCTACCTGAGACTTGGATAGGGCCCAGGGAAGGGAAGAGGAGAGGAAAAAATACCAGTGAAGAGCCTGCAATGCCTGGAGTGTCAGTAGATGATAATGGACAGTTTATAGAGGGCAGGGGAGATAGTCCCTGCTCCAGCATCTCCTTGCACTTTATGAATCCATTCCCAGGTTACTCTGTGAGCACAGAATCTTCTCGTAGTATTTTGCAAACCTCTGACCAATAATTTCTGCTATCTGGCAGAATTAGTAAATGGATTTTTGACTGATGTAGTTTCTGTTTCTCCACCAACTTGCGATGTGGAGAGAGGCAGAGAAAATCCATAGCCTGTAGGTCAGGAATAAGGAATATGAAAAAAGGGCATTCAACATTTGAAGGGTACTACATGTCATCTGTTACTATCGCATCCGAGTGTATTTATCCTTGCAAAGCACAGTAATGTGATGCTGGTATTCCTATTTTACTATTTGGAAGCAAAGGCAATGGGTGTCTCAGCAACATCCCTGAAATCATAGAAGTATGGCAGAACAGGGGTCTCCCAAGTCCTAGGCTAAATATCCTTACCACTGAAACTCCCATCCTGTAATTTTATGGACTCAAACCTGTATTCAAAATCTCAGAAGACATAGAAAGTTGTTTAGAAATAAATACTAGCAGAAATAGTTTAAAAACTCATAAAGAATTTCCTAGTTGGTTGCAATTACACATAAATGGGATCTTTGTGATCTGAAGACCAACAGTTTATGAAAATATTTCAGAAAGAATGTGTTATACAAATTGCTATGGAGACTGTTCATAGACAAATCTAATGTGCTACTTCCTTTGCTGGCCTCTTAGTCTCTGCTGATGTCGATATTAGTAAAAGATTTCTAACATCTTCCAGGAGCCAGTTCTTAATTAGCAAACAGGTTTGCATCCCCTGCCTTCTGAAGGAGCTTTTATCACCCCTTGTTTTCCCACAGGACAATCTACCTTACTACCACAGTTGCAGTTCATTTCATTGAGAATTTTGGACACCAGCTAGTCTTAGCTTCTCCTCAGGAAAGTGAAGTTGTAGCAGGTCTCCAAAATTACTACCTCCATTTTTTGCTAGACCTTATAATGGGAACAAATAAAGATACTTGTGGCAGGAGATGAGATGTTAAGAAAGTCTTGGCCTGTGAAACAGGACAGCTGTGTGCAACACTGAGTATTGTTCTTAACTGCAGAAAACAGCATAAAGGCTTCTCTGTTCACAAAGTTTCCATCCTTGTCCAGGAAATGATCAGGGTTAAACTGTCAAAGACTCTCCCACTGCTCTTCATCATACAGGACAGAAAATATGTTGGGTAAGATTAAGGTGTCCTACTGAAAGACAAAAGGAACACATAAGGATTGTTTTCACAGAGTCAAAAACTAATGACTTAAATTGCCGAGATATCAATTGCTTTCTTGAAATTGCCCAATGCAAGTGCCAAATAATTATTATGGGGTGAGAAACAGGGTCACGCTGTGCTATCTTCTACAGAATAGCTTATTTAGAAATTATTAGGCACTCTTAAAGATTGATTTTGGAGCACCAGTGGATACAGCAATTACAGTAATCAAAAACTTTTTGGGGAAAAGAAAAAACAAACAGACACCATTGAACTGAAGGCTTCACACTGATACAAGACCCCTGACTTTAATCTTGATTTTCTCAAAGACATCTTCCCCCAAAGCCACATAAGTCTTATCCATTGGGAAGACCACATACCTGAGGTTAGATATGATTTAAGGCATTCTGCTGATAAAATAAATTGTATATACAGACACTTTTTCCAGAATTTCTGTGGTTTTTATATGTAGCTTGTACCCATGTAAAAGAAGCCTAGGGTCATTATACCATTACCTTTATACTGATCTAACTCTTGAAATCCTGTGTAGAAAAATGTTAAAAGTAACATCTGTGCAAAAAGAGAGGGAAACAGAGTACAAGTTTATTCATATTATAAGATGTAGATAATGTCCAGCATCCTATTTGCAGTGAAGAGTTCCTCACAAGTTGTTCAAACTCACCTGTGCGTAGTTTTTGGGATAAAATATAAACTGAACTAAACAGAACTGCATTTGTGTATGGCAGGACCGTTTGGTCCCTATATTCAGTTCCATAGAATGGACCAATGACAGCATCCAACTCTTCTTGGACTTGTTCTGCAGAATAAAAGGACTAATAACGAGTATTCAATAAGGCAGTCAATGTGTCGCCTCTATGCAGAAACTCAAAATTCCCAAGACGCGTTACATTGCAGGGCTAGGTCAACTGCATTTTGCCTATTACCCTTCCACAAGCAAGGACAGTGACACGTATAAGTGCAGATACACACATTTCTCACCTTGTACTTCCAGATATACCATGGAGAGCCCAGCATAAAGTGACAGTGGTGGTGTCTAAGCCTGCTATGAAGAGATCTGTGATCACTTGCACCACGTTGGTCTTACTGAATGTAGAGAGCGGGTCATCCTTTGCCTGCAGATGAGACACAGATGAGATTTAAGACTGTTTTAATAGCATAGCAATTTTCCAGCAACAGAGCTTTTTTCATCAGAGTCCATACTAAGTTGATGAAGCTGGTAAGACAGCAGCCACATAACTGTTAAAAAAAATAATCTTGCTGACTGAGGAAGTCAGCATACAATAAGTTTTCCTTCAATTTAGGGTGGAACAACATTACTCTCTGTGGTGACTGCCAAGGAGCATCCTCAGTACCTTCACAAAGTACTTTGTTTCTGAGGTTGAATTCAAAGAAAGAAATAGCTCAACAGTCTCTCAGGAAGAGAAGGAAGTAGAAGTGCTACTAGAAATAACTACAAGCATCTTAAATATGTTGCAGCTGCACAAGAGACAATTACTTGTTACCTTTAACATCTGAGCTAGGTATGCATAATGAAGTTCTGTGGCTCTGCAGGCACCCAGCTCTTCTGGTGGTTCCTGATCTCATCCTTAATAAGTGTTCATAGATCCTGCAAGCGTTTTAGTGCCATCAGCAATCTCATTAACCCAGTTGCTTAAGTGCCTCAACAGTGATGGGAAAGTGTTGTAGAACTGCACATGGAAATAAAGCACAAGGAATGTCATGACATCCTGGCTTCACGGTGCATTTAAAGCCTGAATGTTCACTGCTGAACCATGGCTATGATCCAGATGTATTACTTGTCTGACTATAGGAAATGAATGACCACTTAATTTTCAAAAATTTATCTTGGAGAGAAGTGTGTGAAGGCTGACCATTACCATACAGTAACTTTCCAGATTGCCTGCTCTCCACTAGTAACTTTCAGATTTGGAGGATTTAAATGCCCTTGAGTACAGTTTTTCATATGTTTTCTAAGTGAAGCCTTTCCCAAATGACCTGCTCCCTCCAAAACCTTAAGTCAACACTTGGCTGTAGTTCTCAAAGCCACAACCATGTTAGCTTGTCCTGTTTTTTCTGGATGGTTATTGCAGCACAATCTAACACAGGAAATCAGAACCCTATTACAGAACCCTTCAAGGCACAAGCTAAGAGGAAAAACTTGATTCTGGCCCCAGGGCAAACTTGATGCTGAATAATATCAATGTAGAGTGAGATCAGTCTCTCTGAAGAGAGCTATTACAGGAGATTCAAAGGGCCTGTAGACAAAGCAAGCTTAGAATGGTGGCAGAGGGTTCATTATTGAGAAAGAAGGGGACAGAAGTGAGTGCTGGTTTTAGCAGAGTTCAGTGTTTACTCAAGAGCTCTTCTTCCTCTCTCTGCATTGGCAAAGAGTGACCATTTCATGCCACGACTCACCAACGAACGCCGTTGCGTTTTGATACAGTCACAGGGAAAGGGTCAGTCCTTGCTCACCTGAGGCCAGGAGGTGCCATGGCCTGGGAGCCTCTAAGCAGCCTCTGGCACATGGCAATCTCTGTAGAGAATCAGTATCCAAAAAGCACATCAGCAATCACGTTGATGGAAGAAGGGAGTGGAAAAGAGAGATCCATGCCTACAAACAAAGCTGCATCATTAACTTCTTTTATAGGCTATGACCCTTTGTTACACTGAGCTCCCATCCAGCCTGCTCTTGATTTGCATGGGATTACACAAATAGCTGAGCCTGCAGGAATCAATATGCAGGAGTCTAACTGGGGGATAGTTCTTCAGGCACCTTTATAATGAGTGAGGGAAAGGTTCCATCCTGTAGAAAAGTGCATAATCAGCACAATTTAGGAGTCTCTCATCTGTCACTTTCTCCCATGAAGGGTTAGCATGAAAGCAATGAGTCAGGTGTGACGTTCCAGCCAAGTGAAAAATGAATTGTGAAAGCATCGGCTTTGTGAGCCTCCAGTAGAACAACTGCAGAAATTGCAACTTCCAGTAAAAACAGCAGGGTTGGAAATAAGGAGAATGAGCCCATGTCATGACCACATACAGATCTATATTTCACCTCTTTCTCTGACAAAGACCTCAGTCAGGCAGCAAGCTTCCTCCTGGATCCAGGCTTCCAGGCTTTTCTTCCCTAGTCCTAGGTTCCTCAGAGCCATCAGGCTGAACTGGCTCTGCTGCTTCCAGGTGTGCCCATTGGCAAAGATGATGCCTGCAACAAAATGGAGGACTGGGGAGAAGTATGGGATTGGCATCTCCATGAGCAGGACTGGTGAAATCGTAGTGGTTCCAAGATTTACCACTGTGTGTTTGGAGGGATCCCTGGCAGTATTTATATGGGGAATCAGAGGTGTTTACACTGTTTTTTCACATCTACTTGATCCTTTTTATGGGAAATGAATTCCATGCCTGTCTTTCCTTTTCTGCTCCTTTACCTAGAACCATGCTTTCAACACACGCTGGGTCCTGCTGGCTGACATTTTTACAATTTTACACCTTTTACCGCAAAGACTTTTTGAGATAGTTTGGTAACGTGCCCAATAACAAAGAATTGCCCGGGTTATACAAGTATATAAATGGGAAACACATTAGTTTTGTGTGCTGAATGCATATTTGGGGCCCAGCACTTGAGAAGGACATGCAGCAGTGGTTCTACAGCATTCACCTTGCTGCCAAGAGCACCTCATCTTGAAAAGAGGCATTAAGAGTAGATGCAGTCATTGTACCAAACCCCATTCTCTGAGCAGCTTGTTCTGCACAACAGCAGAAAGTACCGTAGGGGCCTCCCACGACATCCCTAAAAAAGGATGTCATGGGTCTCTCACAAAATTCTGCATGCCCAATCAAGGCATCCTTCATTGCTTGAAATCCGTTTAGCAAAATCACTGGTGTTTTTCCTAGTCAGAGTGTGTATGTATTTTCATACATCCTGGCCACATAGACAGACAATAAGACATGATGACATAAAGATATGAGACATTTACAGAGAGGCCATCCCACATCTTACTGGTACTCTTAGGCCAGAGCTCAAAGACAGTTTCTATTATGTAAGGGATGTTTTGCGTCCCTTGGCATTGTCCAAGAAAGGGATGGGAGAAATTTCATCCTGCTATCAGGAAATAAAACAGGTTGGAATCATATTGCACTATCAAAATCTTAAAAGGCTTTCACTGTTATTAATTCATTGCATTATTATTAATGGCTGTTATTATTCATGTATCTGCAGTTTATATAGCCATCAGTGCAACAATTGTGTCATGTTACCCAGAAATACTTCAACGGGATTTCTTCCATTTACATTGCCCCACCAGAGGTGATTGATGGATACTGTAAAATCATAAATATTGCTTATATTATCTTCCTGCGTCTGCTTGCCAGTGGCATTTCCACTTCCTGCGTCTGCCTGCCAGCGGAATTTCCCCTTGTCATGGTTTAACCCCAGCCAGCAACTAAGTACCACAAGCCGCTCGCTCACTCCCCCTCAGTGGGATGGGGGAGAGAATCAAGAGTAAAAGTGAGAAAACTCATGGGTTGAGATAAAGACAGTTTAATAAGTAAAGCAAAAGCCGTGCATGCAAGCAAAGCAAACCAAGGAATTCATTCACTCCTTCCCATCGGCAGGCAGGTGTTCAGCCATCTCCAGGAAAGCAGGGTTCCATCACGTGTAACGGTTACTTGGGAAGACAAACACCATCACTCCAAATGCCCCCCCTTCCTTCTTCTTCCACCAGCTTTATGTGCTGAGCATGACATCATATGGTATGGGATACGATCCCTTTGGTCAGTTGGGGTCAGCTGTCCCAGCTGTATCCCCTCCCAACTTCTTGTGCACCCCCAGCCTGCTCACTGGTGGGGAAGTGTGAGGAGCAGAAGAGGCCTTGACTCTGTGTAAGCACTGCTCAGCAATAACAAAAATGCCCCTGTATTATCAACACTGTTTCCAGCACAAATCCAAAACATGGCCCTATGAAGAAAATTAACTGTATCCCAGCCAAAACCAGCAAACCTCTTCTTGAGCCTGCTGCTGCTGGCATTTCCCCTGCTGGCATCTGTCTGCCGGCTTCATTTCCACTTCCTGCATCTGCCTGCTGGCAGTATTTCCCCTGCCTGCATCTTCCTGCCAGTGACATTTCCCCTTCCTGCATCTACCTGACGGCGGCATTTCCACTTCCTGCGTCTGCCTGCTTATGGCATTTCCCCTGCCGGCGCCTCTGCCTGCCAGCGGCACTTCCCCTGCCAGCAGCACTTCCCTGCTTACGGCATTTCCCCTCCCGGCCCCTCTGCTACTGGCAGCACTTCTGCCGGCCCCTCTGCATGCCAGTGGCACTTCCCCTCCTGGCATGCCTGTCTGCTGGCAGCACTTCCCCTCCTGGTGTGCCTGCTTGCCCGTGGCACTTCCCGCCCTGGCACCTGCTTGCCAGCAGCATGTCCCCTGCTCACCTCTGCTTGCCAGCAGCACTTCCCCTGCCGGCGTCTCTGCGTGCTGGCGGCACTTCCCCTGCCGGCGTGCCCGCCTGCTGGCGGCATTTCCACTTCCTGCATGTGCTTGCTGGCCGCATTTCCCCTTTCGGCATCTGCCTCCCAGCAGCATTTCCCTTGCTAGTGTCTGCCTGCAGGCTGCATTTTCCCTTCTTGCGTTTGCCTGCCGGCAACGTTTCCACTTCCTGCGTCTGCCTGCCGGCGGCATTTCACCTGCTGGTGTCTGCCAGTAATGCAAAACATAAAGCAATGCAGGATGTGAAGCCTTGAGCATGTGTAGCTTCAAAGCCTTAAACATCAGCACCTACAGCTACAAAACTTCCTCCACTGATCCTAGCAACAGCCATTCCCAAGGCTGTTATGGCCTTCAGGGGATTAGTTGGGATTTTGCATCTCTATGACCTGATGCTGGCTCTTGCCCCATGAGTCCCTTTCCTTCTCCTCCAGCAGGAAGGGGAGCAGAAGGTTTCCTGGATGCTTTGATGGCATCACTGCAGGGTTGGTCACATCAGAGTTTACTCTTTGCTGGTGACAGCTTTGCTATTGGGGACACCACTCTACAGCAGCCCATGAACCCCACTGGTGCCCAGTGCCGTGACCTCCGTAAGTGGGACCCCCTCTGTGCACAGGTACCCCCTGCCACCGGGGCGGCCGTCCCAGCACCCTCAGCCACCTCCGGCCCCGGGAGCCCAGAGCAGGTAGAAACCACAGGTCTGCAAACGCCACGTGTGCCCAAAGCAAAAGTAACTCTGAGACAGAGAACTTGGGTCTGAAAAAACATAAATAAATATCTTTGTTTACAGAAAAACAAATTAATAACATTCAGATCTTCTTGGAAGCTCATCTCCAGCTCCGCCAAGCCCCTTGTCTCCATCAGCCCTGGAAGAAAAGCAAGCAGCACAGTCCTTTGGCTAATGAGCAGCACCTGGCCGAGCAGAGCTGGGGGTTTCTGAGCTGGCTCAGTGGCAGCAGCTGCTTCGGGTTGGTGTTCATCCTGACAGATATTAGATTTGCCACAACCCTGGGACACT